>RJWJ010001041.1:0-154227 GCA_004363605.1 Indri indri
ATCTTTGATTTGGTTTTCTGTATGACTGCTGTTGGCGTATATGAAAGCCTCTGATTTGTGTGTATTGATTTTGTATCCTGAAACTTTACTGAATTCATTTATCAGTTCCAGTAGCCTCTTGGTTGAATCTTTGGGGTTTTCTAGATATAATATCATATCATCAGCAAATAGTGAGAGTTTGATCTCTTCTGTTACCATTTGTATGCCTTTAATTCCGCTCTCTTGCCTGATTGCTGTGGCCAGGACTTCCAGCACTATGTTAAATAGAAGTGGAGATAGTGGGCAACGTTGTCTGGTTCCAGTTAATCTCACTACTTGTTATTGGTCTGTTGAGGCTTTCTATTTCTTCCTTATTCAAACTTGACAGGTTGTGTGTCTCCAAAGTTTATCCATTTATCTAGATTTTCAAATTTTTATGTGTAGAGGTTTTTTCATAATATTCACAGAGGATATTTTGTATTTCTGTAGAATCAGTAGTAACGTCTGTTTCATTTCTGATGGAGCTTATTTAAGTCCTTTCTCTTTTATTTCTGGTTAATTTCATTAGTGGTCTGCCAATTTTGTTCATCTTTCAAAGAACAAACTTTTTGTTTGTTGATCCTTTATTTATGTATTTATTGATTGATTGATTGATTTTCATTTGGTTTTGCTCTGATCTTTATTATTTCTTTTCTTCTGCTAGCTTTGTATTTGATTTGTTATTCTTTTTCTAGTTCCTTGAGGTGTAATATTAGGTTGTTAATTTGTGATCTTTCTGTCTTTTTGATGCAGGCATTTAGTGCTATGAACTTCTCTCTTAACACTGCTTTTGCTGTGTCCCAGAAATATTGGAAGCTTGTGTTGTCTTTGTCAGTCCATTCAAAAAATCTTTTGATTTCCATCTTGATTTTGTCATTGACTCAAGGATTGTTCCGCAACTGGTTGTTTAATTTCCTTGTGTTTGTGTAGATTTGAGAGTTCCTCTTGAAATTGATATCTAGTTGTATTCCACTGTGTTTTCAGAAGATACATGATATGATTTTGATTTTTCTGAATTTGCTGAGACTTATTTTGTGGCCTAATATATGATCTATCGTGGAAAATGTCCCTTGTGCTGATGAAAAGAATGTATATTCTGCAGTTTTGGGGTAGAACGTTCTGTAAATGTCTGTTAGGTCCATTTGTTATAGAGTCCCATTTACATCCAGTGTTTCTTTGTTGATTTTTTGCCTTGACGATCTGTCCAGTTCTATCACTAGCGTGTTGAAATTCATGGCTATTATGATGTTGCTATTTATTTCCTTGTTTAGATCTAGTAGAATTTGCTTTATGAATCTAGGAGCTCCCGTGTTAGGTGCATATATATTTAGCATTGTTATATATTCTTGTTGAATTGCTCCCTTTACTATTATATAATAACCGTCTTTGTCTTTTTTCATCATTGTTGATTTAAAATGTATTTTATATGATATGAGAATAGCTACACCTGCTCACTCTTGGTTTCCATTTGTATGGAATATTTTTTCCACCCATAAATCTTGAGTATATGAGAATTTTTGTGAGTTAAGAGTTAAGTGGGTTTCTTAGGGGCTGCATATATTTGGATTGTGGTTTTTTATCCATTCATCCAATCTAAATCTTTTAAGGGGAACATTAAGACCATTAATATTCAATGTTAGTATTGATATGTGAGAGATACTGTTCCGCTCATGATGTTATTTGCTACCCAGTTGCTTTGTTTTCTCCGTTGTGACTGTTTTATAAAAAGCTGTGAGTTTTAACTTTGGCATGTTTTTACTCTGGTGGCTATCAATGGTGCTGTTCAACATACAGAACACTTTTAAGCATATCTCGTAGGGCAGATCTAGTGGTGACAAATTCCTTTAGCATTGGCTTGTCTGGGAAAGACTGTTTATCCTTCATTTATGAAATTTACTTTTACAGGATACAAAATTCTTGGTTGGCAATTATTCTGTTTAAGGAAACTAAAAATGGGACTCCAATCCCTTCTGGCTTGTAAGGTTACTGTTGAGAATCTGCCTTTAGTCTGATGGCCTTTCCTTAGTAAGTTACTTGATGCTTTTGTCTTGCAGCCTGTAGGATTTTCTCCTTAACTTTAACTTTTGCCAGACTGATGTCTTTGTGCCTTGGTGATGTCCTATTTGCCAAGAATCTTCCAAGTGTTTCATGACCTTCCTGTGTCTGGATGTCTAATCTAGTGATACTGAGGAAATTTTCCTCAATTATTCCCTCAAGTAGATGTTCCATGCTTTTTGCTTTTTCCTCTTCTCCCCCAGGGATACTTACGATTTTTATATTCACTCACTTTACATAGTCCTGTATTTCTCAGAGAGATTGTTCATTCTTCTTGTTTCTTTTTTCTACATTTTTGAATGACTGGATTAATTCAAAAGCCTTGTCTTCAAGCTCTGAAATTGTTTCTTCTGCTTGGTCTAGTCTGTTACAACTTTCTGCCATCTGGTGAAATTCCCTAAATGACTCTTTCATTTCCAGATGCTCTGTTATATTTTCTCTTATATTATCTATCTCTTTACTGAATTTTTCATTCGCGTCCTGAATCTCTTTTTTGTGGGTTGTGTGTGTGTGTGTGTGTGTGTGTGTTGGTTTTCTGCTTTCTCATCAATCCCATTGACTTACTTGCCATCCATATTCTGAATTCCATATCTGACATTTCAATAATTTCCTTTTGATTGGAGTTCATTGCTGGAGAGCTATTGTGATCCTTTGGGGTGTCAAGACAGCCTGGTTTTTTATGTTGCCAAAGTTCTTACGCTGGTTCTTTCTCACCTGAACCTCTTCTCTCAGCTCAAAATAGATAACTTTGTGGTACACCAGCTCTCCTCTGCTGGGACCTCTGTTGCTCAGTGTAGAGAAGGAGATGTCCCTGGATGGCATGCTCAGTCCTGCTCCAGAAGATTGGCCAGGCAGGAGAGTCGGGGATGTAGTGTGAGCCTTTAACACTAATGTTTTCCTGTGTCTCACCTTTTGCCTTTGGTTTTCACAGGCAATTGGTGGGGCAGCCCCGCAGCTGGGCAGTCTGCCCAGGTCTTGTGGCAGTGGCTGTGGCTGCATCAGTGTTCACCACCCCGCCCCCCAGATCCATCTGCAGCAGGGTTTCCAAGGCAGCAGCGACAGCTGCTCCTCCAGATGGTAGGCAATAGGTACCGAAGTCCATGGGGGTGTATTCCTCCTGGGCCCATGGGAAGTGTGACTGGGCAGGGTCACCCAGGCTATGACAGCAGATGCCGGGTCTGTGAGCACCTGCTTTGCCCAGGTCCCTCTGGAGCGGTAGGTGTGTGCAGCTCTCGCCCACAGGGCATGCAAGAGCACCCAGCTTTCTCTTTCCCTCCCTAGCCTGACAGGGACCATGGGGAAGCAGCAGCCATGGATCTTGCCCCGAGGTAGACACAGTGCTCTGGGGCTGAGACCTAAAAATGAAGCACCAGGGGGTTCATAAGCCAGCTGTGACTTCTCTCTGGACCAGCGCAACTGCACAGCCTCCAGTCAGCTCTCTGTATCAGTCCGAGTCCTGCTACAGTGGAGGGGACCTCCCTCAACTCTGGTCCCAATGTCCACAGGGGAGGTACAGGGCCCCAGGGCTCTCTCCTCTGTCCCTGCTCCACATGCAACATCCCCAGCTTCCTCCAATATTGTTGAGTTGGTCACCCCACGTCCCTCCTCTTCACTTTGGGTGCCTCTCGTTGCCGCTCTGTTAATTCCCAATGCTCTCTCTTAGACTACTGATCTGAGGGTGAGTATCTATTTGCCACTTTTAGTCATCTCCATGGCAGTGGTGTTGTGCAGGCTGCTTCGAATCCACCGTCCTAAAGCTCTCCCATTCAGCTTTGAAACAACTAATAACTATCACTTGTGGGATGTCTTCCTTTTCTGCACAGGCACTGCACGAGCTACTTTATATGCAAAATCTCTTATTACTCTTAGATTACTGGCTTTATAGACATAGAAACAAACAGATTCCAAAATGTTAAGTGTTTGCTACTGGTATTCCTTCCAGTACTGGTGGTCAATGGGTAACTCAGTAGAAAAAAAACCAATCTAGCTTATTTATGAGCTTGAAGATATTTTTAAACCCTAAGAAATGGGAGATTTTAGTTTGGTGCCATGGACTTTCCCTTCCCGTGGAAGACATTTGTCATATTTGGATACTTAGTATCTGAATCCCTTCCCTTTTCCTAATGGCACTAGCATCATCATTTTGAGAAAATTCATTATCGACTATAGTTTTGACAAGAAGGAAATTCCAGCTGACTGACTCCCACTTCATAAGCTAAGGGTGGCAGATTTTTCTTCCACTCACAACTGGCACACCCAGGTTCCTAAACGCAGCCAATCAGACACTCATCCCTGAGATGCTGATTTAACAGTTGAGAGCAGATTAGTCGTGGGGCAGGAGGAGAATGGAGGTCAGACTGCTCCTGGGACAGGACCTTGGCTGCAGTTTTGCCTGCCTGTCCTCCTGTACCTGGTTCCTGTCTATTCTCCTGGCTCAGTCCTCCAGTCTCCCGCCCATCATATCACTCCCACGTGACTTCACAATCACTTTCCTTTGGCTAAGCTAGCCAGGGTTTTTTCTCTGCTTGTAACCAACACCCTAGACTGGAGAAATAAGAACATATATGTTATGGATTGAATTTTTTCCCCCTCAAAAGTCATGGTGAAGTCTTAATCGCCAGTACCTATGAAAGTAACATTAGTTTTGGAAATAAAGTCTTTGCAAATGTCATCAAGATAAGGTGAGGTCCTACTGGAGCACAGTGGCTCCTTCACGCAATGTGAGAGGTGTTCTTACAGGAAGAAGAGAGCGGCACACAGGGAGGAAATGCCACGTGAAGCCAAGACATACTGGGGAGGAACAACCGTAAAGTGCTACAGCTGCAAGCCGAGGATTGCCAACAAACTGTCACAAGGTAGAGGAGCCAAGGGAGGATGCTCCACTACAGGTTTCAGAGGCCACGTGGCCCTGGCAACATCTTGATTCCAGACTTCTACCCTCCATAACTGGGAGACACAAATTTCTGTTGTTGCAAGTTACTGAGTTTGTGACACTTTCTTATAGCAGCCCTAGGAAACATATAATTTAAATTATTACTAAAACCAATTAGGAACCATTAGTTATATTATTTGCTTAAGAAATTCATTGTAGGCCAGGCGCGGTGGCTCACGCCTGTAATCCTAGCACTCTGGGAGGCCGAGGTGGGTGGGTTGCTCAAAGTCAGGAGTTCGAGACCAGCCTGAGCAAGAGCGAGACCCTGTCTCTACTAAAAAAATAGAAAGACATGATCTGGACAACTAAATATATATATATATATATATATATATATATATATATAAAATTAGCTGGGCATGGTGGTGCACACTTATAGTCCCAGCTACTCGGGAGGCTGAGGCAGGAAGATCGCTTGAGCCCAGGAGTTTGAGGTTGCTGTGAGCTAGGCTGACACCACGGCACTCACCCTAGCCTGGGCAACAAGGCAAGACTCTGTCTCAAAAAACAAAAAAAAAAAAGAAAAAAGAAATTCACTGTGTATCTGTAACACCAAAATCCTTTCCTAGATAACTGGCGGTATGATTTTTTTCACCTGCCCAACCCAAAGTTTTACATACAGTAGGCCTATAAGAACCCAGTTAGTACGTGTGAGCGTGCAAATGAACAGAGAGCACAGTACAAGGGGAGATTACCCAGAGGAGTTTTATATTTTTTATCTAATTCTCATCTCCTCAACACTTTACTCATTTTGTTATCTACTCTTGAATAAAATGTCCCTCATATCATCAACTAGGCCATTTTTTGAATAATCTATAAATATTTACCAAAATAAGTCTAGTCCTTGATGAAGCAGGAATTGGATATTATGTAGTAATAAGATTTCAGAGGATCTGGATTTTCACTAGGACAACACTATCACAACCCTGACATGTATACAAATAAGGAAGGCAGGTTATGACAATCTTCAGTTCTATTTACAGTCAATGTCCTGTGAACTATTAAGACAGGTAAAATGGAAGAGAATTAAAACAGAAAGGACATAGAGATGCCCACTAAAAGGAGAATATTCAGAACGTGCTTGAATACTATATGCCTTGAATACCTTATCAGTCGAGAGACAGGGATTAGTTCAGTTGATGTAGGCAAAGATTAGATTTTTTAACTGCCTTGAAGTTTTGTTATATTTTATGCGACAGCGTCAAATTTGACTTCAGACTATTGGGCAAACACAAATGTGTGTTACAGGTTTTATGCTGGCATTTTTATTTTCTATTGGGACATTCACAGTATATTAGCTTTTCAGACATTTCCAAATTCCTCGAATTTCTTTCTGGTACTGCCATTTGATTTAGCAACTGGATAGAAACAGCTGAGAGCATTTCTTGGTCTTAAATTAGAGTTGGCCATGACAAATGTTTCTGCAGGAATATAGGATGAATCCCACACACTTATCATGGCATCTGGGCCATGTTTGTTTCTGTAGGACAGAGGAGAGGGTAGAAAGGATTCTTATGTTGGTAAACTGGAAGTCTAAAAATTATACTTGCCATCTGGGATTGCTTTGGAAGAATACTGTCCTGTTCTTCCCACTTAATTACCAAAATGAAGTATCATCGTACAAAGACAATGATCTTAGTAATCTAGACTTAAGTAAAACCAGTAAGAATAAATACATTCATTTAAATATGGTTATATTTATTTGCTATGACATTCGACAAGCTTCTAGAGTTTACAGAAAAATTTCATGCATAAATTTAGCCTATACAAACACAAAGAAGTTACATAAACCCAACATAATTAAAGCAATTTATATAGGGCATAAACTTCATGACATTTACAGTTAACTTGTAAGTAAAGAAGGCAACTAACAGAAATAACTTCTTCTAGCAAAAACACTTATGTGGTTTGCACAGTTCCAAAATACCAGTCTTTAAATATGTGCTATTCCACCAAAGTGCCGAAAGGAGAATAGCAAACTAAATAGAGAAAATATGGCCTCAATTTACAGATTTGGTAAGAAAGTAAAATGCAGACCTACTTTTATACTGCTGTTGCAAGGAATCAACTTCATTTCTTGAGCATTATAATTTCATTAACTCCATTAGGGAATACAATTTCAAACAAATCCCAGATTTACCCAGATCTATTGAACAATTAATGCAATTATAATACTGCTGGTGTCAAAGCTACTGAGTTCCAGAGTCCTCAAACTTTTCCACTGCAGAATCTCCCGTGTTAAATAATTGAAATATTGTATTTTCAATGCCAAATGGGCAGCTAAGAAGCCTGCTAAGTGGCTGCCTGCAGTCATAATCGGAACAGGAACACTCAAGCGCTGCCCCTCGGGAAAATAGCACTCCATCGGATTTGTTCCTATTATTCCTAAGTAAATCTTAGCACACAGAGCACACTCACAGCCAGTTTTGAGCAGATGCCCACCAGCAATTTTTCAGCGAATGTCCTGTAAGGTCCCAAATTTGCTTTTGACAGACTCGTTACCACAGTAAACATGTGCCCTGGGCACCACCAGCCTGACGCAGTTCCTTGATGAGCAGTTTCCCTTGTGCAGGGAAGAGAACAGAGAGGTATGAGTCCTGCCTAATAGACTTAGTGGCAGCCTCGTTTAGGAATGATATGGATAAAAACTAGTAGAAGCAGCAACTAATTTTCCGATTCTGCATTCCAAAGCAGAATTACCGCTGCCTTTTGGAATCACGTCTCAGAGGTATTTTCATTAGCAGTGCTCTTTCCGGTACCAGCTGTAAGGACGCTTGTCATCCGGAGGGGCACAGTGATTTATTTCAACCAAGTATTTTCATCTTTGGGAAGCATCCTAATTTCTGCAGAAGGGAGTGGAAAACCCTTAGCGAAGGGTCTGTGTGTACAAGTACAACCAGGTTTAACTCTGGGGGGAGGATGGAAAGCCTGGCTTAAGCAGACAGGAGAATAAATGCTAAGTGTTGGGTGGGGTGGGGGGGATGCTTGTTCAAAGCCTTCCGAAGTCAGGTTCTCTAACTGCTTTTCTTCACACTACCCATAATACACATCAGCTTTATTTTTAAATTCAGAAAGGTGTCATGTCAATGTTAAAAACTGCCTTCCTGATGCCTCTTCACCGTTCTGCATTCTCGCAGTAAAAATATTCTTTTCTGATGAGCCCTAAAAGGAAGAAGTAAGCAGAACCCAGGAGTTACTCCAGGGCCACTTGTTGGCCTTGCTGTCCAGGTGCACCGATTCACCATTTTCTAGAAGCAGGTGAAATGCTATGGGTGTCTACAGGCTGAGCGCCCCCTCGGGCATGCTGACCTGGTGGTGTGCGTGTTTAGAGCTGAGTCTGCAAAGTCCTAGATCTTCCTCACCAAGGGATTACGTTAAAACCAGCCCGCTGCTCCCAGCATTTCGGGGAGGAGACCTGGCTTATGCATAGAACAGCCGTCGGTCTTCCTCCACTCAGAACCAGCCCTCGCTGCCTTGCCCCGTGCGCTCTCCCAAATAAGCTCAAGGTGCAGGGTGCCCGTCCTAAAACTTTCCTTTCTCTTGGAGACAAACATAGACTTACTTGGTAAACAGTGTGTGACACGCTTTGAGGAAAATGTTTAAGAAATACACCAGCAAAAAAATATCTCAGAAATAGCACATTTTTCACAGCCTCAGCTGTGGGGCAGACATCAGTCACGATGACCAGACAAACAGCTTTAGGTAGCACATCTCGTGGAAACAGGCAGCCCCAGTGAGCGGAGCGATCCGTGCATACACGTCAATTACAAAGCAAGAAATGGATGAGGTTTCATGAAACATTTTTGGAAACTCTTAGGTATTGATAAAGGAGCATAAAGACTAACACTTGCAAAAATGATTGAAAAATGACAAAGTTGCCAGAATTCAAACAGTGGTTGCTGCGATCTGAATGTCTGTCTTCCCCCCAAACTTTACGGGTTGAAACATGAACCTCCAAGGTGATGGTATTAGGAGATGGGGCTTGGGGCAGGTGATTGGGTCACAAGGGGAGAGCCTTTACAAATGGAATCAGTACCTGTACAAAAAGTCCCAGGAGACACCGCTCGCCCCTGCCACTACATAAGGACACAGCAAGAAGGCGTAGTCTATGCGCCAGAGAGCAGGCACTCGCCCAACACTGAATCAGCCTCAATTTTGGACTTTCCAGCCTTCAGAACTATAAGAAACAAACCTCTGTTGTTTATAAACTGCCCAGTTTATGGAATTTTATTACAGCAGCTTGACTAATACAATGATCGATGTACAGTAATAGTGTGGTAGGCACAAAGGTGCACTGCTCAGATTGGCCTTCAAGAGACGACCTGCTGCAAAGTGTGGTGAGCTGACAGCTTCAGGTTCCCCATCTTCGAGATCCACTCCAGCACCCTTCCTGGGACGCTCCCAGCCCACACCTGAGCAAAGTGTGGGTGCTGGGACCAGACCATTTCTGCCCAATGCAAAATTCCTCCAATGGACAACCTTTGCTTTGGGCAGCCCATCAGATTCACCAGGGCTTTCTCAGGGCCAGGGCAGCCTTCAGCTCTTCCAACCTAATCATTCTTCCCTTCCTCTCTCTTCTCTAAAGACCCGCCTGCTTGATCCTGCTCTCCCTATCCTTGTCTTTCTCAGGTGTTCCCTCCGATAGGTCTCTCACACTTCTAATCCCACTGTGGTATCCACCTCCTGGAGGACCTGAACTGATGCCAACAAATACATAAATCAATGCAGTTCTGACTCATCTTGCTGGGAGACAAATAATAGCTGAAAAATTTAAATGAATGTTCACCACGGAGAGAACAAAGTAATAATCAAAAGCCCACTCCTCCGATAAATGACCCACTCCCTGAATAATGTCATTAATACACGAGCTAATCAGCTCTTAAAAGTCCCACCTCTCAACACTGTTACAATGGCAATTAAATTTCAACATGCATTTTGGAGGGGACATTAAAGCCATAGCAACAACTATCAAATATTATATATATATATATATATATATATATAAATAAAGTCTATATTAAGACTCACTCAATATTGTAGGATTTGCTTGGAAAGGCCTTTTGGAGGCAGTTCCATTCTTCTTCCTTAGCAATAATTTTCCAAGCTTCAATTACTACAGGTTTGTACATCACCAACCTTCCTTTCCTGCATGATTCCTGACTCTAAATTATCCACTGGCATCACTTCCATATAAACTGTTATTTTCTTGTAAATATAGACAATGGAGCTGTAGTATAATCAACCTGCCAATGCTGTTGCTGACACTGAGGATGAATTTTCATTAGAGGGTAGGGCGGGAGGAGAGGGAAAAGGCAAGTGCCTACTCCACCCCCTGAGTGCCACCTGCACTCAAGGGCACAGACAGTGCCTGCCCAGGGTGCATCCTGCCTGCAGGTCAGCCCACACACCCGCCACTGGCAGCTGTAAGGAGGGAACACAAAGATGAGATACACAGGGCACTCACTTTAAGACTGCACATGTTGGTCATTAAAAGATGCAGAATGAATCCCAAAGGAACAAAGTAGGAGGCTTATTTTAAGTTTTAAAATCAACTTATAACTCCTCTAGCAAAAATGAGACAGTTTTTCTTTTTTAAGCCTACAGAACCTCTAATTCCCAATCTGTTCAGGGACTTCCTTCCTTTTACAAACTAACAAAAATAGACATGTGACCAACCTCTGAAACTCAGCATAAGAAATCAAAATTGCTTTTCAAAAGTTTCTTTGCAAACACGAATATCTTAAATTAGATATTAGGGAGCAGGTCACCCTCTCTCTTTTTTAAGAAAGGAGAAAAGATGCCATCTGGAGTTGGTACGAGAAATCCCGTTCTTCCTGACTCTGAAACAGGAAAGGTGGCAATAACCGATAAATGAAAAGGCTGAAAGAAATTGATGGAAGAAGGGGGAGAAGGGACAGGAAAATAAAAGAAAAAAGAAGAAAAGAAAGCAGAAAGAGAGGAAGAATGAGAAGAACAGAAGCGAACATTTACTGTGCAGATTGTTTATATAACATGTCACTTAGTCCTTGCAATAGTCCTGTGACATGGATGGTGCTGTTTCTATGAGGAAGTCAAAACCAAAAGAGATCAAATAACTTTCCCAAAAATAAATGCATCAAAAATGGCATGGCTGAAAGAAATAAAACAAGAGAAAAGCATTCATGGTCCATTTGAAAAGCAATAATTTTGACAGATGCGGGTATCAAAAAACTTCTTATAAGTTGAGCAAGAAATAAAAAATAGACATGTTATAATAGTAATTTGTATAATCTACCATACTGATAGACTTATATTAATAGCTCACATCTGAAATGATACGATTTCCCCATGGGTGAGTAAAACCTCACTAAGCTGAGTAAATGAGCCACTACCAAGCGGTCCCCCACTTTAATCTCATTTTCTTGATCCAGAAGAGCTCTCTGCAATGACTAGGCAGCTGCGATATGGAATCATACTTGAAAGAAGGAATCAGCATTTTATTATTTCCAGGAACTATGTTAGTAGACAAACTTATAGATCTTTTCTCCATCTTCAAATATCAGTGAGGAAATTTGCTGGTATCAAAGTTAATGTGAAGGAGTTTAGGGCGTTCTCTGCACACTGACTGTTCTCCAACCTGGAGCCCGGCTGCTGTAGTTTGGATGTGATTTGTTTGCCCCTCTAAACAGCACTTTGAAATTTGATCCTCAGTTTTGGAGGTGGAGCTTAATGGGATGTATTTGTGTCATGGGGGTGAACCCCTCATGAATGGCTTGGTGCTGTCCTTCTCGTGGTAATGAGTGAGTTATTGCTCTTTTAGTCTCAGGAGAGCGGGTTGTTGAAAACAGCATGGCGCCTCCTCCTCTCTCTCTTGCTTCCTCTCTCACCGTGTGATCTCTGCACACTGGCTCACCTTCCCCTTCCACCAAGAGTGGAAGCAGCTGGAGGCCCTTACCAGAAGCAAATGCTGGTGTGATGCTTCGTGTACAGCCTGCAGAACTGTGAGTGAAATAAACCTCTTTTCTTTATAAATTACCTAGCCTCAGGTATTCCTTTACAGCAACACAAATGGACTAAGGACACCAGTTAAATCTCTTTTGAAGGCAGTGTAATGCGTAAGCTTGTACCGCAAAAGTTGGCAAGTTAAAAGCTGCATTTCCCAGACTGCCCTGAGATAGCGTTCCGGATGTGGCTTAGGTTGCGACACTCAGATATCCTTGCATAAGTCTCAAATGGAAAACTTACTTAACTAGGGTCAGAGGCAGTGGCAGAAGTCCCACATTTTGCTGGTGTGAATCTAGTGGGCACAGTGTGTCCCAGGATTCACAAGTTATAGCACCGATTTCTTGACCTTCAGATCACGCTAAGTGGAGCAATCCTGAAGCCAGAGCCAGCAGTGGGAATAGCAGATTGCCTAATTTCTGCTGTGGCAGTGGAGAATTCTGAAGAGTTAATCCCCAGAGCTTAGGCTGGTGCCCATGAGCACTTACTTCCTTGTTTCAAATCAGTTCATGTTTTAAATAATTAGAAAAGTGTGTTATCTATAACCACAGCCTAACTTATAGACAGATACTCATCACAGTAAACACTACCAGCAATTCCACAGTTCCTTAGGACAAAATTTTTATTCTTTACTTATTTATAGGCCTTATCTATCACTAAATATTATCAGCACTATTTTCAAAATATGTTTGAAGTCATCCTTTTCTCATCACCACCCCCTGTCCATAGGGATATGATCTTCCTGCCCAAAGACTAAAAAGACAGCCATAGTGTTTAGAAAAATCAGAGAAAGGGTTTTTTTTTTTTTTTAAATATTGGCTGTAACTGAAGAGTAATATTAGACAAGTCTTCAACTGAGCACAAGATAATATAGTCTTTAAGGAACTGCAGTAGAATACTGAAAATTACAAAATATTACTGAGAAAAATTAAGGAAGACCCAGATTAAAAAAATATATAGCACGTTTACAGTCAAGAGATGCAATGTTGTTAATTTGATATTGTCAGTTCTCTCGAGTTTAGCTGTAGATTCAAAGTAATCCCCATCAAAAGAAGTAGTGGCTTTTTAAAAATAGAAATTTAAAAGCTGAATCTAAAATTAATGTAGAAAAGCAAACAACCTAAAACAGCCAAAACAATATTTAAAAAGCAGAACAGAATGACAGGCCTTACACTACCTGATTGTATTTACTATAAAGCTTCAGATATCAAAAGAGTGAGGCGTTGGCTTAAGGATAGTTGCATAGATCAAGAGAGCAAAATACGTATTCCAAAAACAGGCTCGCACATATAGGGTTGACTGATATTTGTCAATGATGCCAAGCATTTAGTAGAAAAAAGACATTCTCTTTAACAATGATTCAGGAAAAACTAAATATCCATATGAAAAAAAATGATCTCCAATCCTTACCACACACTACATACAAACATTAACATGAAATAAAACATAAACCTAAGTGTAAAAGCTAAATCTACAAAATTTCTCGAAGAAAACGTATGATAAAGAATTTGTTTTCTCGAATTAATCATACAATAAGCAAAAACCATAATAGAAAAAAGAGACAGGTGTGGTGGCTCACACACGTAGGCCCAGCTACTAAGGAGGCTGATGCAGAAGGATTGCTTGAGGCCAGGAGTTCATGACCAGCCTGGGCAATATAGCAAGACCCTGACTAAAAAAAAAAATTGTTGAATTATATGTCATCAAAATTCAAAACTTCTGCCCTTCAAAAAAGCAGAAAAGTTTTTAAAAAATATAAATATTACCCTCAGACTAAGTGGAAGAAAACATTTACAAAATAAATGTTAGATAAAGAACTTGTATCTCAAATATATAAAGAACACTTACAACTCAGTATCGATAAGAAAAAATCATCATAAAAATGGGCAAAGGGTTTGAACAGACCCTTCACCAAAGAAGATACACAAATGACAAATGACCACATGAAAAATTCTCATTCTCATCAGTCAGCAGAGTACTACAAATAAAAATCACAATGAGACATCATTTCATACTAGAGCAATTCTCATGAGAATACAAAATGATACAACCACGTTAAAAAATTAGTTTGGCGATTTCTTATAAAGTTAAATATACACTTAAAATGTGACCCAACAATTCCATTCTTAGATATTTACCCAGGAAAATGAAAACATATGTTCACACAAAGATTGGTATATGGATGCTCATAGCAGTTTAATTACTCATAGTAAAAAATATGTTAAAAACAACCCAAACATCCATCACTGATGAGTGGATAAACTGAAATTGGTACCCATGCAGTGGACTGTGATTCAGCAATAAAGGAACAAATTGCTGCATACATGTGACAACACGGAAGAATCACAAAAGCATCATGCCAAATGAAAGAAAGTAGAAATGGAAATACATACTCTCTGATAGAGTTTATGGGACCTTCTAGAAAAAGCAAAACCAAAGGAACAGAAAACATGTAAGTGGTTGCCAGTGACCGGGTGTAGGCAGAATGGATTGACTACACAGGGGCCTCAGAGAACTTTCATAGGTGATGGAATTTTCTATGTCCTGATTGTGGTGGTTACATGATTATGTACATTTAACAGTATTCATCGATCTGTACATGTAAAAGGATAAATTTTATCACGTGTGCAATTATACCTCAGCACTTGATATGAAAAATAAAAGAACAAAAACCTTGCTGAAAAGCTGCTGTAATCTCACTCTTTTAGAATCTGGAGAATTTATGATAATAAAATATGACAATTAACATTAATAATAATTTTTAAATTATTCAGATAATTATTGATTCATAATTGTTCAGATAATTCAGATGATTAACAATTACTTTGATAAATGAATTTTTGCTGTTGGACTAATGTACTAGTGAGAAAAGGCCTAAGGTCCGCAATTTCATCAACATATGCTTTCTCCTGGTGGTTTGGCTTTGTTTGGCATTATTGGTGCTCACAATTATTTATTGAGTGCTTGATAGTGACTATTGTGGGACTAGTAATTCAGTCATATTAAGGATGTAACTATAATTTGCACAGAAAGAGGGTTTGGTCAGGTCATGGATATTGGGAAGAGTTACTGGGAAGCAAGTGGGAAGATACTCTGTGACACGTTAAACAATACTTCTATTTCTCTCAAGTGGAAAGTGATTATTCATCGTCTTACCATGCATTCTTTTTCCAGAAAGCAATTCAGTCTATTATTGTCTGGAATAGAATCAAGTTTAGGCAAAAGAATAGTTTTCAATTTTAATACTTTAAAATTAAGGTGAAAAAGTTGAGCAATGGCAATGATTATTTCTATAGAGATTTTAGCCTTGCGTCATACTTCATCTCTGTATTATTTTAGGTCTCAGAGATCTTAGATGCAGAGATCTGCAGATGTCCAGATGGAGCTCACGAATAGGAGGGCAGACACCAGAAGTCAACTTACGTGAGGAAGAATTGCTCTATTCATGATGTGGCATGCGATTGTCACTAGTGTTTGTTTCCCTTGTTTAGTCTTTCCATGGCCACGTCTGAGTTCAGATACTCTGCTGACTCAGAATAGATGCTTGGATATTGATTTTATTTCTGAACCTCTTTTTCCCCCTCCCAAGATAAAGATAACAGCTTTCTGGAATACATTTTAGCCATTTTCTGAAGAAAAAACTAGGTAATGCAATGATCAAAACACAAGGGTAAATAGTTTCAAAATTTAAAGTCACAGATAAATGTAAGTCATAGATTGTAAGATAGAATGGAAAAATCATGTTATAAATAATATAGTTACTCAAGGTGGTCCAAAATGTGTTTTTATATCATTTTAGGGGTAGAAAACAAACATGGATTTTATATACATTAGTGTAGAATATTAAGTATCTCCGATATTAAATTGATGTGTTAACAGTGCTTAGGGCATGTGATCAGCTCCTGTTGACTGTTGGTGTGCAGGATGCAAGCCTAGATTCCAATTTTTCCAATTTTTTGAGAAGTCTAAAATTTAGATTTTGTATGGAAATCTCTTGAGTTAACCAAGTTTTAAAGCTTTCTGAAAGTCGGTATGTGGAATCCAAACCAAATGTGTTTGCATAACAGATCAAGCTGTGTGCCATCAGTCTGGAACCTCTGCACCGACAGAATAAAAACTAAGGAATAAGGTATAAAAGTAGACACATTGATCAATGGACCAGACTAAGAACCCAGAAATAACACCTTAAACCTACAACAAACATATTCAACAAAGCCTAAGAAAACATACGCTGTGGACAGGAAACCATAAAAATTCCAGAAGAAAACCTAGGAAAAACTATTCTTGACATTGGCCCAAGCAAAGAATTTATGGCTAGAACCCATAAATGAAACAAAAACAAAAATAAATGGAATGTAATTAAACTAAAAAGCTCTAAACATCAAAAGAAATAATCAAGATAATAAATAAACCTACAGAATGGAAGAAAATATTCACAAACTATACATCCAACAAAGGACTAATATCCAAAATCTACAAGGAACTCAAACAAACTCACAGGGAAATAAAATCCCACTAAAAAATGGGCAAAAGACATGAACAGACATTTTTCAAAAGAACATAGACAAATGGCCAACAGACATATGAAAAAATGTTCAACATCACTAATCATCAGGGGTTACACCATCAAAGCCTAAGAATGTGGCTTTCACTGCCTGTTCCTATCATGTCTCAGCTGTTGAGAACATCCGGTTATTGAAATCAAAGATTAGAAATCAAGTCTAATCTATGTTGAGATCAGATGTCCTCATTCTGTTCTACAGCCACAGCTTGCTAAATCAGAAATGCTCTCCCTGTTATCTGATGACCAGATAAGAGGGTACAAGTGGATTCATAAAACCCTCCACTCTCAGTGGGAAAACCCCAGGGCATGCCCACAGACATGGATCAGCAAATTCAACTCTGGGAAAGGAAGAAAAGAAAGGGGCCTGTGAAAACTTATCTACTGAGAATGCAACCTATATAACAACAACAAAAATCACCTACATTCTAAGGTAGTTACACAACACACATTTTAGTTATCTTTTATCTAAGTAACCACATGAAAGATTGTCTGTCATGAAATATGTGCTAAATCATAGACAAGATAAATGTCAACTAAATCCCAAATTCAACTCTCTTCTATAGTTCCGAAACAAATCTTGTGATAAAATAATTTGCTTGGCTATTGCAACTGCTGTTGTAACTCAGCCTCTGTTTACACATAACCTGCATGCTATGAGATATGAGCTATGAAAAGACATAGCAGTGCCACATTTCACTGTAACCTAAAACATTGATTTATTTTTCATGGGCATAAAAGATTCCCTCATCGTGGCTTTCTTATAACCCAAAAGGAGAAAACCTCTTTAAGCGACTTTCCGATCACTCTCCAATTTTGTTCCTGACTTAGCTCTAGAAGGTTAAATAAATTAAAATCCTTTGAAAAACAGATTAGTTGCCTTTTCAAACATTCCTTCAACCAGAAAGTGTTCCGCCGTGACTTGGCAGCCACCCGTTCCAAACCAAAGTCAACCAAACTTGACATTGCTATTAAGCTCTGGTTTCTCTTCCTTTCCTGGTGACAGGTGGTTTCAGGCCTTGGAGTCTGGACAACTGTCACATCTTCTATGTTAAAATGCTATTTAATCAACTCTTCCACAAGAAAATGGCTATTTTATTTATACGGCCCAAATAGTCACTGTATTCTATTACCTGCAAGAATTGTTCTCTATTCATCTCATGTTCTTGATTCTTCTTCGTGCAACATTGAACATATATTTATTGAGCCTTGGGTGTCAGTCTCTGTGCTGTGCGATACCATAATGAACAATAACAGAATCCTCTCTTCCCAATAGTTACCTAAGAAGACAGGTAGGGAGGGACTCGCAGCGCAGCATGAACCATTTCCTTCCGTAATTCAGGTGATTCTGACTGGCCTACTCCATGCAGTGATTATTCGTAATTCCATTTGTCTTCTTTATGGTTCAGCACTATCCAACAGAAATTTCTGCAACGGTGGAAATGTTCTAGGCTTTGCTGTTGAATACAGTTGCCACTAGCTGCGTGAGGCTATTAAGCACATGAAATGGGTTTATAGTGTGACAGAGAAATTAATTCTTAATTTTATTTTATTTTACTTCATTTAAATTTTAATTTAAATGCCTCCTGTGGCAAGTGACCACTGTGTTGGACAATGCACATATAGGCAGACATCCTGGGTGCTATAAGCAACAGTATTTGATTAAGCTATAAATTAGCCTTTGAATTGTAGGATCCCAGGGAACTAAGTATTACAGGCACTGTGTAATGCCAGGGGAGAAAATGCATCTGAGGGTTCAGCTGGATCGAACGCAGCCTCCTATTTGAATCGAATCTACAGATGTCTTATGGTAGCAATCCATCAGTGAGCTGTAGACTCCCAAAGGCAGAATTCTTTTGGCTAGATTCAGCTATATCAAGGAAAAGAAACCTACAACATTCAAAAGTAAATCGGTAGTCTTTTTTATGTTTATGGATAATTCCTGCCAATTCATCTCAAATCCAACAATAAATTGGTACAAGTCTAAATTCACTCGAAGTTATTGAGCAGAGAAATGTTTTATTTAGAGAATTGTTGAATGTTCAATGTGCTATGAAAATAAAAACACAGGGTTTTGGCCCAGAATTTCAACATTTAAACTACTCACAACCAAAGCAGTGATAACACGGTACCAAGGGGAAAAGATCAGAGGGACTTCAATGGAGACAGTGAGTCGGTGCAGGAAAGATAAGTGAAGACGCACTATGAGGGTGGGGTGATGAACAGGCAGTGATGTCGGGGGACGCAGGCTTCGCAGGCAGGCCTGGACGTGCCTCCTAGCTCTGCATGGACAGCGTGGGGGCCTTGGGAATTTGCTTTAGTTTTCGCATCTGCAAAATGATAATAATATCTACCTTGCAGATTGTGGAGAGGGTCACAAATAATGTGTTCCAAATGCCTGGTGCATCTCAGTAAACAGTCGTTAATATTATTATGACAGAGTTATAGCCACAGTAGCCAGCACAGTTGAATTCCATCAAGCTGTCCTTTAAATTTAGGACATAACCTCTTTTTTGATAAGCGAACACCTATAAGTAAAATGAAGTTCTGCTCCAAGTCAATAGGATATTCAAAATTGGAAGAGTTAAGTCCCTTGCCCACAATTTTTACCTGGTATGGTCAAGACTCCTTTCCTCTGCATTAATACTCTCTCAAATTCCATGCAGGATTAGGAAGACATTAAAGAGAGAAATGTAAAAAGTAACTGGCTACCTAGCACTCTGGGAGGCCGAGGCGGGTGGATCGTTCTGAGCTCAGGAGTTCGAGACCAGCCTGAGCAAAAGCAAGACCCCGTCTCTACCAAAAATAGAAAGAAATTAATTGGACAGCTAAAAATACATACAGAAAAAAAAAAATTAGCCGGGCATGGTGGCGCATGCCTGTAGTCCCAGCTACTCTGGAGGCTGAGGCAGTAGGATTGCTCGAGCCCAGGAGTTTGAGGTTGCTGTGAGCTAGGCTGACACCACAGCACTCACTCCAGGCAAGAGAGTGAGACTCTGTCTCAAAAAAAAAAAAAAAAAAAGTAACTGCCTATTCAAATAACTGAAACAGCACTTATTTTTACTGGAAACCCAAATCACATGTAATCTTTGGAGAGTGGAATTTGACCTCAGAGAAAGGATCCAGAAAAGAACGATCGAGAATCAACATTTAAACTCTTCCCACCACTGCCCCAGCATCCCAACCCATTTTTATCCATTTGGTTCTGGTACCCCAGCCTGCCTTTTTAACTTGTTATCAGAACCAGACACGGAGACGCAATGTTGGAGGAAGTTAACAGAATTCTATGGCTGGAATGTATCACCCAAAGTTCATGTGTTGAAAACTTAATCCCCAATGCACAGCATTAGGAGGCAGGGCCTAAGAAGAGGTGATTAGGTCATGAGGGCAGAGCCCCCAGGAATGGACTGACGTTGCTATCAGGGGAGCTGGTCAGTAATCGCCAGAGGGAGTTCATGCAAAGTGAGTCCAGCCTGGTTCCTTTGCCTTTCATGTACGCTCACTTGCCCGTCTGCCCTTCTGCCATGACATGACCTTTGCCAGATGCCAGCACCGTGCTCTTGGATTTCCCAGCTTCCAAAAGCATAATAAATAAATTTCTTTTCTTTATAAAATACCCAGCCTGTGGCATTGTGTTATTGCAGCTGAAACTAAGACACAGGACGTATGGAAGACAAATGCAGGCTCCTCTTAACAAGGACAGGGAGGCTTATACCCAGCCCACAGCTCTGAGCTCGCAATCTTTCTTCTTTCAAATGTGGACCTTACACTTGTGTTACTAATAATGAGATTATTTCAGCAGTAACCAGGGGGTGACAGTTTGCAGAGGACAAGAATAATGAGCAAATAGTGCCTTTGAGCCATCTCATCTGACAGCCATCCTCCTAACAGGCATTGCCGTTGTCACCATAATTGTACCAAATTATCAAATTGTTATCAAAGTAATTTGCATGAAAATTCTCTGTCACTCTCCTCCCACATTTAAGTATAAGTAATTATGTAATTTTCTTAGTTGTAGGTAAATAAAATTCCTTCCTAAACAACAAAATACTAAACTTAAGCATACCTGTTAAAAGTACTCATCAATTAAGTAGAACAAATTCGTCATCACGCAAATATAACTAGAAAGAAAGGGTAATGAGACGATTATGAGAAATACGTTAAATTAATGTGGGGTTAGATGATGCCTCAGCAGTGCCATTTCTTAGCTAGGTGATCTTGGGCAAGTTATGCTAGGGTTTTAAACTTTAATATCCTAAAAAAATGGAAATTACAATCGTATTTATTTCATAAAGTTGTTGCAATGGTTAAAGAAATAATGCATACAAAAAGTCTTTGCATAGAGCCTAACATACTAAGAATCAACAAATTATAGATATCATTGTTAAATATATGTAATCATTATTTTCTGCATGGTAAATAAGCAAATATATAGTCATTCATGCAGGTTGATGTAGTTGGCATTATGTTTATGCAGCCAAACCATATCTTGTTGTATTTTTCCAATATTTAAAATAAAGAGTACCAAACAATCAATAAGAAAAACAATTCACATCTAAACACATTATCATAAATTACAAGAACATCAAAAGCAAAGCAAAAAGTCTATAAGCTATCTGCTACAGAGAAAGAGCAAATGATCTCAAAAGGAGCAATAATTAAACTGATATTACATGTCTCAACAGGAACACTGGAAATAAGAAAACAATGAAGTAATATTTTTTGACACTGTGAAACAATGGAAAATTTGAATTTAGGATATATCCTCTTAAATAAAGGTATTCTCACAGAAGTCCTCAGAAAATTAACTATACAAGTACCAACTTTTAAAACATTCTTGAAGAAAGTACTCCTGGAGAAAGAAAAACCAATACTTTATAAGATATGGGAAGCAAGCATGATAAAACAGGTTAAAAACTTTTTGAGGGCTGGGCACAGTGGCTCACGCCTGTAATCCTAGCACTCTGGGAGGCTGAGGCGGGCGGATCGTTTGAGCTCAGGAGTTCAAGACCAGCCTGAACAAGAGCGAGACCCCTGTCTCTACTAAAAATAGAAAGAAATTGGCCAAACAACTAAAAATAGAAAAAATTAGCCGGGCATGGTGGAGCATGCCTGTAGTCTCAGCTACCTGGGAGGCTGAGGCAGGAGGATCGCTTGAGCCCAGGAGTTTGAGGTTGCTGTGAGCTAGGCTGATGCCATGGCACTCTAGCCAGGACAACAGAGTGAGACTCTGTCGCAAAAAAAAAAAAAAAAAACGTTTTGAGGTATGATGCAAATAGGCAATTACCAAACGAGAAGCAGGAGTCCAAAACACAGGCAAAAATGAGGAAACCCAGAAATTCAAAGTCTAAATGATACCAACATCAAAAATTGTATCTGGAGATGGAAACAGAACAAAGGCAGTGAGAACATTCCCAGGACATTTTCTTCTTCAGGGGAAAAAAATAAGCATATGTATTATCCTTAATACCTTAGAAACAACCACTAAAAGAATAAACATAGGATACATAACTTTTAACTAGTGTAAGAAAAATTCACCTATTCAATAAAACTAGAAAAAACAAAAAGTGATAAATATACAAGTATCAAATAAGATATCAGAAGTAAGAACTAAGGCAATAATTAAGTTGATGTAAGTGAAGTAAGTTCACAAATTAAAATAGCAGCACTCAACTTAGACTAAAAAAAAAGAAGGAGCAGTAATATTCTATTTATAAGACATATATTTAAAAATAAAAAGAAACAGAAAGGTTTAAAATAGAGGGATGAATGAAGATACTTCAGGCATGTTTGAATCAAAGGACAGGTGTGGCGGTGATATTAAAACAGGAGACAGGAAAAGTTTGCAGCACCAGGACTGTTACATACCTGAAGAAGTCAGAGTAAATTTAAAATATTATATAGAGATAGGTATGGGCACAGACAAGTATAAAGCAATGTGTGTGTGCGCGTGTGTGTGCGTGTGCGTGCACATGTATGAAGGAAACAAGTAAAGCTACGGCAGACAGAATGATGGTGAGAAACAGATTAATTGGTATCAATTGAGCAAGCCTTCTCTGTCGAACTTGATAATCTGTTCCCTCCTTACTCGCTACTGAACCATCCCCTCAGCACACGAAGTGTCTTGGTGCCGCCTCTCCCTTGACCACCTCCCCTCCGCCCTGCTCCATTTACAGCGAAACTCCTCAGCAGGGTGGTCTACACTCTTGGCCTTTCATCCTCTTCATTCTGTCATCTAAACACTGCAGATCCTACAGACCCGTCTTTATTTTGCTGAAAACTTCAAGTACCTTTCTCTAGCCCGGACCTCTCCTTGGACCTCCAGATTCATGTATCTGAATTCCTATGTGACGTCTCTACTTGCAAATCTAAAAGCCGCCTCATATTAACGTGCCCACAATCAGACTCCGGATCTGTACCTGAAACCTGCTCCTCCAGGAGCGTTCCCTTCCCAGTGTACGTCGCCTCTGCTCTTCCATCAGCCCAGGCCAAAGCTCTTCTTGCTTCCTTAGCCTTCCCTTCCTCCCACACCACTCATTCAATATGTCAGCGAGTCTGTTTGCCTTATGTTCAAAATATATGCTGATTCTACCCGCTTACTTCCACTTTCGTGACTTCCACCTTCATTCAAGAAACCATCATATTATCTCTCACCTAAAATATTGCAATAGCATCCTAACTCGCTCTCATATAATCTATCCTCATCACAATAGCCACTGTAATCCTTTTAAAAATCCAAATTAGATCATGTCACTCTTTTTCTCAAAACCCACCAATAGGTTCCTACATCTCTAAGAGGAAACTCCAAGGTTCTTACAATTTTATCTGTGTTTCAATTCTCCCATTTCTGCTCTGGCATTGACTATTACCATACTGGCTTCACGCTATTCCATACGCACCCCTCCAGCCTCAGGACCTTTGTACCTGCTAGTTCCTCTGCCTGGAACGATTTTCCACTAGATGGCCACATATCTTTACTTCATACTGGTCTTTGCTCAAACGTTATCTTCTCGGCACAGTTCGTTTCGGGAAATTCCTACATATCGATTTATTGGAGAAAATGCTATACTCACCTAAACAAATAGATTGCTCATAAAATGACAGTGTACTTATCAAGATTCGCTTGAAGAGCCTTGCCTTGCTGTATCCACCAACCCCAAAACTATGTCACAACCTTGCCCAATCCCAATCAGTTCCTTCCCGGAAAGGCCCATCCCAAACACTCTTCAGCCCAGACCCTAGAGCCCTGTAAAGATCCTACTTCTCACTTCTCCTTATGAGACACTAAGACTCTGTCAAAATAGCATTCTCCCTTGCTACAGTGAGCTCAAATGAGCTTCGTTTTTCTTTATGAATAAGTTGTCTGGTGATATTTTGGAGAATTCAACAAAGAACTAGATAATTCTTATTTCATCCAAATTGTTCCAAGAAGCAGTAAAGGAGGAAAAGTTGCCCGTACATTTAAGAGGCTATTTCTACCTTGATTCCACAACCAAGTAAGAGTCTATACAAGAAAAGAAATATAAACCCGAATCACTTATTAACACTGACATAAAATTCCCAGATAAAATATTATCTAGACATATCCAAATTTAAGAAAAAGGAAAGCCCTACGATTAAATAGACTATCCCCAATCCCTTCATTTCCATCTACGTATGAAATCATGTGTGAATACAATTTAACAACAGAAAACCTACCAGTAAAGTCATCACACCTCTGAAAGGAGGAAAAAAATCACACAATTAACTGAATTGGTCATGAAAGTTACTATGATTTAAAAAGAAAACGAGAAATACAACCTTAACTTGATGAGTCCTATCCAAAAAAAATCACATAAAGTGTCTTTTGAGGTTTATGTTCTTTAAGGTCAGAGCACAAGGTAAGAACACTCGCTGTCATCTCCACTGTTCAATATTGGTCTGGAAAAAAAGTAAAAAGAAGTATTAGAATTGGAAAAGAAGAGACACAACTATCATTATTTGCAGATGATGTGATCATCTATAAAGAAAAGCAGAGTTCAATACCATTAGTAATTAAGGTTGGTCAGCAAGGTCATGAGGTATAAGATCAAGTTAACACATTGACTGTCACACTTGCAAAACCAAATTTTTTCCTTGGGGCCATGGGATTTTATTATGAAAATAGAATAAAAACTTTGAGAACAAAATGATCCTTTCTAATTTAATGAAAAATTTGTTATTTTTTATTGCTTTCTGTGCATGAGTTATATGCAACTTGAAAAATCGTCCTCATGGCTCCCAAGGTGAAGAGACATGTGAGTTGCATATGCTTCACGAGGCCCCAGACTCAAAACTAGCATGGGTTAAATACAACTCACATGGCAGTTAATGTGTTAAAAAATCAACGTTTCTTTGCATCAGCAATAACAAAACAGGAAAAATAAATAAATAAAACACCATTTGATAAATATAAAGTAATCAGAAATTAATCTGGTAAAGACTATACATGGCTTTTATGAAGACGAAGCAGATGGCTTTATTAAGCAATACAAAAGGACATCTGAATAAATGAAGAGCTACTCCCCTCGTCTCAGAGGAAACTCTTGTTATTGTTAAGATATCACATCACCCAAATTAATCTTTAACACACTGCATTGCGATCGCTGAGAAAGCATGCTTACCTTTGCCCCTTATGGCAGGATGTGTGAGCTTGTATGATCGGTACCAATGCAGGAAAACGTGTTGTAATAACACCTGCTCAAACTTTGTTTATAAAGGTCTTTCTCTGTTTGACGCATCTCTGTCAAACACTTCCCTTCGCTGTAAGAAAACAGCTGATGATGCATCTTCAAGCAAGCACGCCTACATTTCCCTATTAAAACCAGAAATGTTTGAAACCCATGTAAGATGAACAAATGTGGAAAGACACATGTAATAAAATACCCTCAAGTTTTGTTTACGAAAAAAATGAGACATTTGCATTGCAAATCAAAATTCCATCAGGATAGTTGGTACAAATTGAAATGTTTATTCTAAAAGTTATTGGGAGTAATAAAGCTCCATGAAGAGCTAAAACTATTTTGAAAGGAAAAAGCCAGGAAGGAGGACTCCTGAGTTTGGGAGCCGATCGTAAGATTTCGATCCTGGCTCTGCTGCCCTGGTTGTGTGTCTTCTGGCAGATTGCTTAACCTTGTTCGCTCATGTACACGCTGAGGGTGCAAATACTACCTTCCTCAGAGGACTACTGTGAGAATTAAATGAAATAATGCATGCAAAGTGCCGAAATGTAGTGAGCATTCAATAAATTTAAGCCGTTATTATTGTCATCAATATTACGTTAATACATCTTATCTTCCTTGCAACACTAGAATTTCCTTAGCAAGAGCATTGACTGGTATCCAGTTGTTCCCCTGTAGCAGATGCCTTTACAAAGGCCTCATGTTTGCCAGTTTGTTTGTTTTGTAACTTATAAAAAATAAAAATTAAATTAAAAAGGTGTACTGTTTCTTCTTTTATTTAAGATAAGGAGAGTTAGAGACATTCTATTCTTTTCCAGCCTTTAGAAAATAATCTCCAAAAAAAAAACAAAAACAAAAATAAATAAAGCTTGCAAACAGTGGGCTTTACTAGGTGGGACTGGGTAATAGTTGCAGAAATATTGTAACTCTAAACCACCCTTCTTAGAATTTGGTATGCTTATTTAGAAAGACACGGCACAACTCAGCCATCAGGAAATTGTCTAAGTTTAGTAACAAACTAGAAACCTTAAGGGTTAATAATACACTAGAGTATTTATGACAAGTTATTTCCCTCCTGTCTTTCATTTTCCCTATCTGTAAAGTGAGCACAACAATTCTTGCCTTCCTGGTACAACTCTCAAAGAGATTGATAAAGATAGTGCTATATAAATGCTTATTTTAAAACCGAGGCAAATGGTGGTGGAACAAAATCTGACAGAATTCCCAGTACTCTCTGGGGTTAAACGGATTGCATGTAAAAAACTATCATCTGTGTTTCAAAGAATACCACCATGAACAATCAATATGAAAACGTCATGGATTTGTGTTCTTTTCTCACTGGTGAACTTGGTCCTTTCTACCTGTAGCCATAGGCTGCTAATGCTGGAAGTGATAACGTTTCCGTTTCTGCAGATTCTCCCAGGAGAAAACAGAACGTGCCTCTGAGAAATTATATTGAAACAAGTGGAACCCATTTGGTAAGAAGCAAACATCATGAAGAAGACTGGACTTATTTGAAGAGCCGCCAGGCGTCATGGAAATTAAGCGATACAATTGAGCTCGGTCTTGCTTAGTGATTTCCTTAAAGGCCTGTATTTCATGACGTTTCCTGGGTGTCTGTGAAATGTACAATGAGAGTGACGGCAGAGGTGGGCAGCTGGTGCTGAAACGTGGACAGGAGCGCGGTGCCAAGAATTCGCATCACCGTTAACCCTGATGTTGACATTCACGAAGAGCCAATATTAGGCATTAAGGGTTCTCAGGTCAATTGCTCCCGTTTTTGCTCTTGAGCATAGGTAATAACCAAGAGAAACACGTGGTTACAAAGAATAGAGCAAGCAAGAGGCAGAATCAAAGGATGGCAACTGAAAGTAAACGCCGTTAAGGAAGGACGGTGTGCTAGCCTTCTTCTTGGGCACTTCCAGTGATTGGCAGGGTGAGGAGCTCCAACGATGCAAATGATCTCGTACATTGCAACCATGAGGACCACATCGCAGACAGAGGAGTCATTCTGGACACCAAGGTTGTCGTCCCGCAGGTCTTCCCCAGCCCAGCCCAGCCCAGCCCTCCAGAGCCACCTGCCTTCTCGTGTCTGCACCGCTGAGCTTGCTTTTGCTTCTGCTTGGAAGCGACCTTCTGACTGTTTTCCAACCCTTCCACCTCCCGGCCAACTTCTGCTAATTATTTTGCAGTCGTTGCTGGGCTGGCTTTCCCGACCCTTGTCCCTCTGCTGTGCACAAAGCCTTTCAGCGCTCTTCGCGGTTCCCTGTGCTACCTCCTAGCACAGTCACCCAGTACCCTGTTCCCTATTCCTGTCCCCACCCCTAAATTATCATATGTCCCAAGAGCTCATGGTGGAGCTGTTCATCTCACTGTGTCTTCCTAGCATCTTACGCATAGTAAATGCTCAATAAATAACTGCTGGACAGTGAATGCTAATGGAAGGCAGCTAGCTCAGGTTCTGGAATTGGGTAATCCTCACTCAAACACTTGAAAATTGTGTGACTTCAGTCAAGATAGTCCTGTTTTCTGTAAAATGGGTCAACAACAGAGACGATGCCCAGATTGTGGTGGGCGTGGTCAGAAGGCAGTATGGGGAAAGTGTTTAGCTCACACGTGGTGGCTGACATGTGGTATAGTAAGTGGTAATTATTTTGATAATATTATTAAAGGCAGCTAAGTTTGATCTAAACACATTTATCTGCTTTATAATCAGTGTTCCTTTAAGTCTTAAGTTACCTATAAATACACAGACCTGCTTAAAATTTTCCTAAGAAAGTTCTTTCAGCAGGTTTATGCTTTTAAATTTCATAACAGCAATCTATACTCTGGTTTCAATCAACAACAAACTACAAGGAGTCTTAGTTACAGGAAAAAAGCCTAGAAAACAGAAAGTAGAGGTACAGTAATCAAAGAAACAGAATCACGCATAGGGAGAGAAACAAAAAATATCCAGATTTTTGAAGTGTCTGTCCATGCTCACAGTTGCAGAAATCTTCGAAATCGTTTTTTCGAGGTTTAAAGAGACCATTTTTTTAATGATTAAAAGTGGCAGTTTCTTAGCCTAGAAGTTAAGCTTAAATTTAGAAACAAGTATAAGTACGTAACAAAAACAGAAATTTAAAATGATAGCCTCAAGGGAGGTCAAAGCGGAATTCTCACAACGTTTTCTTCCCAAGTTAGAGTAATTACCACGCGACTGACATCCTTCTCTCTTGATATTGAAGGAAGAGAAATACACTTTTCGAGGACAAGTTTACTGATCAGTTGTTTAAAATGTTCTATGTTGGGACTTACAGTTTGAAAATGCTTTTGAGGAGAGTTTTGCTTAAATCTACTCATGTGTTTGTTTAATAATTGTTACTGCTGCCGTATTTCTGCTAAGCAAACGCTGTCTGGCCTTGTCCCGCCTCGTCCGCAGTAAGTTGTATCCATCACAAGGTCTGTAACCATACCAATGATATCACGCCGAGCTCAACGGCAGTAACGTCAAGAAAGCGCTACTTAATAGGTGTGCTTTTTCCATTAAGATAGGCTCGAGAAATAGAAATATAAACTACAAATATATACAATGCATCGTCCTCATTGCCTGCAGTCCCCAACACCGGGCAGCCGACCAGTACCAGGTACCAGTCTGTGGCCCGTTAGGGACCACACTGCGGAGCTCTGCCAAATCCCCCGCCCCACCCCGCCCCATGGAAAAATTGCCTTCCGTGAAACTTAGGAACAGGGGCTGCTCGGCAGGAGGTGAGTGGCAGGTGAGCCAGCGAAGTTTCAGCTGCCTTTGTACCCACTCCCCATCGCTGGCATCACCGCCTGAGCTCCTGCGCCCCGCCCAAGGAAAAGTTATCATCCATGAAACCGGTCCCTTGTGCCAAAAATACTGGGACCGCTGCCATTGCCATAGACATTCAGCACATAGGAGATTTGAACCTTCGTGATTCGTTACATCCAGGGGGCCGTGTCTGCCATGGGCCCTGCTAAATCCACTGTTCATATCACAGTGCCTGGCACAGAGCTGATGCTCAATGAACATTTATAAAATTGACTTGAAATGAGTTGCATTGATTGATCTGGTTCTAAATCTTACTCCACAGCTTGCTCAAAGGCCATGTCCAAATTATTCAACTTCTCTGAGCCCCCCTTTCTTTATGGGTAAAATTAAAATATTAATAGCATCTACTCTACAGCATCTCAGTGGGGATTAAAATGAGATGTCATGTAAAGCATTTCGTGCAGTGTCTGGTATAGTCAGTGCTCGCTATGTGGTGCGATTTTTATTTTGATTCTTCCTGATATCGAGAATTGGTCATGGACCTTTTGGACCTTGTTTCCAAATCATCACAAATAGGCAAATGAAGCATATTAATAGTTCAGATATGCAATTATTGCCACCACAATCAGCTGACATGGACAATCCTAGAATAAAATAAGAAGTGCAAATGTCAGACCACGTTATTTGGTAATCAAAGCACCTCTCCGAGTCTTGCATAGAAATGAATCATAACCTCAACTCCAGAAGACCTGCTTTGCACAGTTTCACCTGTCCAGCCTGCAGTTTGGATAAAAGTGCCCAATGCATTTATAACTTTCCTTTTTGTGAGATATTATTTTACTGGTAAAATCCCTCAGGTAAAAAAGAAAAATATTGGTAACAAAAACATGCCATGTAAAATATGGCATATACGATGAGACTGCAAGCTTTGAAATAACAGACCAACGTCCAAATTCTAACTCCACTACTAAATTTCTGGGTTCCATTTGGCAGGTTATTCTTTTCAAACCTCAGGTTTTCATCTTAGGTTAGGATTAATCATTATCTCCCAGACTGAAATAATGCATTTAATACATATGTATGTATATATATACTAGATAGACCTTTGCACTTGCAAATGCTCATTTAATATTTCATCAACATCAAGGAAATGTGGGTGGATCTTGATTGGGAGATACTTTGATATCACTCATATTTAGCTAAATCTAGACTAAGTTTAAAATACTCATATTAATTTAGCTGGTATAAAGAGAAGACAAGAGGGGAGAAAGTGTGAGGGTATCTAGACCTTGTTTTATCTACTTAATTTTGCCTGACCACTTAACCTGTTTAATTCAAAAATAGAACAGAGCCCACCAGAGTTTGCCTGTGCCCTAGAGGTCTCTTCTAGAATTGTCCAGAAGTGTCCGACCAACACTAAACAAGAAGAAATCTTGTACTTAGAGATATCGATTTTCACACACGTGAAAGCAAATCCAGCACATTGCTGAGAATCGTCTGTTGTTTTCAAAGTGTTTTTCAAATTATAAAATAGTCACAAAACCAAACTATTACCACCTCAAAACTAAGACGGTAAAACAAACGGAAAAGGAGAACAACAGCAGTAAGTCGACTCCTCCTTCCCACCTCCCGTTTCCACAGAACGGTGCTTCTCCCACACAGCCCCCCGGCAGCTGTCCTCGTGGCCCCAGTCCAGCTGCTGCGTCGCCGGCGTCGTCAGTCACCCTCCTTCCCCTGCCACCCACCCTCCTCCTGGCAGCCCGGCCGCCCAGATGAGCGAGGAAGGATCCATCTCAATATTCAAAACAGAAAGGGCGGAAAAGGAAACAGAGGCACTGAGAAGAGATGACGATGGGATGAGAGCCACGGAGCAGGCATCACAGGCATAAGGGACAATATCGGGATAATAGAGAACGTAAGGGGCACAAGTTCAAAGTCATGTGTCATCATCTAAAAAGGGCTATCGCATGGGGGACAATTGGCAGTTCACGTCATACAGTGTTTGGCGGAGAACGTTCAAAGCCATTTGTTGCTGTTGCTGCTGTGTTTTTCCAAAATCATTTCCTGTCGATCCAGCACACCACGAAACCATGGCTGGGGTTGCCTTGCCAACACGAGTTTCTACTTTGCTGCCTGGATAGTATCCAAGAGCCACAGTATACTGGAGACAATAAGCACCTTGCCTTTGAAAGAAACCGTTTGGGTAGGCAAGTGCAGAATGTCTCACAGATTTCTCATCAATTCTGGGATGGAATCATTACTTCCCACCTGGCCCTGCAAGTCAGACTATTGTTTGTGGGTTGCACTACCTTGGAGACAGGCTCTCTGCTCTGGGATGGGATGGCCCAGTCTTGCCAACTTCCTTTCCCTTCAGGTTTGCCTAAGGGATCCCCACACCTTGGCAAATGTGTTTCTAAAAACATATATATTTCAGAAGTAGACCCTGGATGGGAGAATGACGCAGATGTAGACACGATATGCAAACATTCCTTTTGCACAATAGGTTGTCTGATAGCATGGCACGGCAGCAGACTAATAGAATAGAGGAAATGAATGTGACCTTAAAATAATCTCTGAGTTCCAGAATATTTACTTGTAAAATGAGGATGATAATGCTTGTCCTCTATACGCCAGAGGGTTGTCATGAAGAGGAAAGAAAAGTGCATACAAAATCACCATGCGAAGTAAACAAATGGAGGAGATTATTTTGTCAACCTGACAAAAATAGCAAGGTTTGATTTTGCCTACAGGAATTTTGTCCCTATTTGGGGACCAAATATTAGAGAGTAAACATCTGGTTCAAATACATTTTCCCAGCTAGCCGCTTTCATAAATAGAAACAGGAATGGCATAACTGCTTTTATTTTACTTTATTTTTATAAAATCAGGTAGATGGAGCTGAGTGGACACTTAATCATCCCACCAGGAAGGGCAGCAGAGCCACATCAATCGTTTGGAAGTTCTCAGATGACAAGGTCGAACTTATGACTCAACCCATTCGACAACAGGCAAGTGATAGACTTGCCAAAATCAAGAGCTTGAAACATCAGAGAGGGTCCAAAGTCACTCTCTGAGACAGCTCCAAATCCAATCCCATCCATTACCAACCTCACTGGCAGGCAGCATCGTGCTGTTGTTGTTGCCAGGAGCACTACACTAGGAAAAGAGGGACAAATTACAGAGCAGATGTTACCGGAATGAAGGAAAATGGCTGATGTTTTCCAAGGCAAGTTCATTAGAAATTGCAGGACACAACTCTACAGCAGTTGACCTCACCACCCTGCCTCACTCATGTCTCCAGAAAAGCCCTTGTATTTCCATGTAGAGTGGACAGTAAAGTGTGTAATCTCCACTCAACCAACTTTATTTAGAAAAAACTGTGTGCTAAACACCACTTAGTCACAGGATTGCAAAGGTGACTCGGCAGCCTAGTGATGGAGGCAACGTTTGCTATGCTATCGGAATATAGTGGTATTGTGTACAAGGTACTTTAGGAGCCACAACTGTAGGATGTATTTCTCCCAGGGTATGAAGGGAAGTCCAGGAAAGGATTCTTAAAGGAGGTGCCATGAGCTGAGTCATGAAAGCCGATCAGGAGTTTGCCAAGCAAGCAAAAACGGGGATGTGGAACGTGCAAAGGCAAGAGAGAGCAGGCTGTGTTGAGGGATCCGAAGGCGGTGGGTGTTCTATGTGAATGGCTGCATTCACCCTTCATTTTTGGTCGGGGCTCTCAAGCTTCTCTTTGCAAAAAAAAAAAATTATTTTCTGCAATGTCAGAAGTGGTTATGGTAGCCATGGTGGGAGCCAGGGGGAGGCTAATGATAGGAGTAGGATAAACACATAATAAATAATTTCACTCAGTTTTTCTGAAAGTGAAGTTTCTGCACAGTAAATCATCTGTGGTGGTTGTTAGAAATGCGAGACTGGGTAGCCCCATGGTTGAAGAGGACCGACAGGACTGCAGAACTTGTACCGGGAATGCATTGCTTAATTCCGAAACTTGCACGAAATAGTCTCTCCTGTGACATTCCTCGTACCTTGGCTTCCACCCGTGTCCACTCCTGCATTTGGACACAGGATGCCCATTACATTTATGCTTGTCCTCTGGCAGCACCGCCCAAAGTGTTGTCTAAAATTAAAGCAACTGACAGACAAAGCCATCCAAGTCAAGGGACCCCTGGCAATAGGACCTGTGGGGGCTTGGTGGTAAGTGGAGCCATCTGTCTTTTTTATTTGCCAGGTCGCTTATGGAACGTTGGCACAACAGTGACCTTAAAACTGAAAGATTTCTTAGGAAAAAGCTTAAAATAGAATAAAATTTTTTAAAACACAGTTTAGTCATTGCATGAGACTTTTGTCCCGCAGGTCTTTGGCAAAATAGTGAGATGAATTGTAAAGCAGAAATCAATTTCTTCATGTAGGCCACTAGGGCTATCCAATCCAAGTCTCCAAAGCATAAAATTATCTGAAACAGTGGTAAAATGATTTATTTCTAAATGAAATAAATAAAAGTGAGATAGTATGACAGCCTTTCATGTCAAAGGAACACTAAAGGTGTAATGAGTTTATTGACTCATATGTCACCTATCATTTGCCCAAGTCATTCCTTTGCACGTACTCAAAACTTTCAAATTTTTCTAGGGAAAATCAACTTCTAATTCAAGGAGATCATCTCTGGAATTTGAAAATAAAAGCATAATTTTGTTCCTATGTTCAGAAAGGATTGGGGATACTTAAAGAGTTAATTATTGTTCCCAAAGGTGACATTCATCAAATCCAGACAAGCAAAACCAGCCACACCATTTTATCTCCAACTAACACATGCATGGAAATTTGGAATGCCCAGTGATGGCTGCAGATTCATGGGGAATTGAGTTGAAAGGGGTTATAATGCTTTTATCTGGGCCCAGAAATGATTGCCATGGGCCAGGGAATGGCCACCGGCACACATTTGCCATCCCTGAGCTAAGTTTTCACCTCTCTAAACTGTCTTTTGTTTCCCCTTGTCCATTTGTCTTCCAATTCATCCATTCTTTAGCTTTTTTCTCTTTCTGAGTTTTACTGCTCATCAAATGGGGAGTCAACACTGTCTATCAGGTAACTCCACAAATAAAGCGAAAGCCCCCAGGTCGCATTTTAGGGTTCAGTGCAGTGGATGCCATTCAGTGTACCAATCCCTTATATTAGATGTTTTCTTAGTAAGCTCAATTCTATAACCATCAGATATAAAACAAGTAGAGGAAACTCTCTTCTAGTTCACAAGATAACAGGCTTTTATCAGCTGGAGGCCAAACCCTAAGGGGCTTTCTTCAGGACGTGAGCCAAACGGCAAACTAAGCGGAGGATGAGGGAAGACCTCCATGACGCTATTAAATTTCACCTTCCAGATGGCGAATGGGAAATGATTAAGGACATTTTCAGCTCAGCCTTTCAAAGGCAAGTAAACACCAGGCAACTAGAATCTGAAAATACGTGAAAGCGACAAACAGAAGAAACTAGAAGGAAGCCAGCAAACGTTGACAGAATTAGAGAGAGAAATAGCAACTAGGTAAACTGAGTATGTTCCTATTCAAGCAATGGTATTCCGATGTATATTTTCTTATTCAGAAGTGTCTCCACAGTAGCTGCAATGTAAAGGAAAGTGTACTATTCCTTTAACAACAAATGGGCACCAAGGCTCAGGCAGTGTCACTCACAAGAGAGACGCTCAAGCTGCGGAACTTGAATGATGAGACGCCGGCCCTGTTGCCTCTCCCTGCTCCCACTCCAGCACAAGAAAGCCTAGTAGAAGCAGAAGCCCCGATGATGTTTGAGTTGAGATGTGTGTTGTGGTACTGGGCTGAGCTTTAATAATGAAAAACACCCGAAGAATGAGAAAACTCGCCAAGGACTCCCGCAAAGAGCCCACTGCTCAGTGGGAAAACAGTATTCAACATTTTACAACTGCAGGCTTGGAAAACTATGGCACAGTAACCAATGAATATGTGGTATCTATAACTAGTTGCGAGACAACTTGAAACAGAGACAGGCCCTTTGGTTCAAAAACCAACAGCGTAAATGCCCGACTCACAGCAGGTGCTCGGTAATATTTGTGGACTGAATCCGAGCAGAGGTTGATTTAGACAAGTAAGAAATCACACTTGTGGTTGAATTAATGTCCTGCAGTCTCTTCAATTTATAATATCTCTACAGTCCTTCTGCCCACAATTCCAGTAAATTATTGACACAGGCTGAGAAGTCACAGCTTTCTTTCGAATTGATGAAATTGGTTTTTAAAGTGTACCTGTCTAAATTAGGGGCTTAGCAGCTCAGAGAATGCTATTCTTTCTAATCAACCTTCACATCATAACTGGTCCTTCTTCTCACATCAAACCAGTTTTTTTTCCAGTCAAGCACAGGGTGTCCCTTTATTAGTATGAGAACTGAGTGATCCCTCTGAGTTTTCCGAAATACCGTCTTTAATCCCTCTCCGATTTTCAGTAGAGTATCTGCGTTTGTGACTTCCTCATACAACACTATCTCCACCAAGGAAGTTGGATTAGGTATTATATAATCTAACCCTACATTCATTATTTTATAATCTCAAGCCCTGAGACACCTGGATGTAAGTGATTTGCCCAAGATCATACAGTTGGGCAGTGAAGAAACGGGGACTATATTATAACAAGTCACCTCCCCTCCTCACCATGCCCCTGCCTCCAACTCTTAACAAATGCTGGCGAGGATGTGGAGAGACAGGAACACTCTTACACTGCTGGTGGGACTGCAAATTAGTGCAACCTCTGTGGAAAAGAATTTGGAGATACCTCAAAGAGCTAAAAATAGAAATACCATTCAATCCAGCAATAGCACTGTTAGGCATCTACCCAAAAGATCACAAAACATTCTATGATAAAGACATCTGCACCCGAATGTTTATGGCAGCACAATTCACTATTGCAAGGATGTGGAAACAACCCAAGTGCCCGTCAATCCATGAGTGGATTATTAAAATTTGGTATATGTATACAATGGAATATTACTCAATCACAAGAAACGACAGAGACCTAGAACCTCTTATACTTTCCTGGATTAAACTTAAGCCCATTATCCAAAGTGAGGCACCACAAGATGGGAAGAATGGGCTCCACTTGTACTCGCCATCAAATTGGTACTAACTGATGAACACTAGGGTGCTCACATGGCAGAAATACTCTCCAGGGATTGGGGGATGGGGGTAAACCTACAACTAAAGGACACGGGGAGCATTGTAGGGGGGAAGGGCATGCCTTTAACCCTCACTTGGGTGAAGCAAAGACATAAAATGTAACCATAATGTTTGCACCCTCATAATACCCTGAAATAAAAAATTTAAAAAAAAGCAACAGACCAGTTCATTACCAGACACTCCCTGCTGGAGTAAACACACTAAGTGAAACAGCTTATGTTAAAGCTGCTAGATAAACTCCCACCTTTTTGGGTTTCTTTAAACCCATTTACATTACATGTTATCACAGCTTTCTCAAGAGGTATTAATAACAGATTTTCATATAGATTAAGTGCTATGAAAAAAGACATATTTCCTAATGCCCTTTTTCCAATTTTAATCAAAACAAATTGCAGATGTCTTGTAGGCAAGGACGACACACTCTCTTTAGTTTTCGCTCCATGATCTAATATTCCAGGATGAAAGATGTTCCCCAAAGGATTTAAATTATTATAATTTGTTTTCGACTGCAACACAAAGAAGTTATTGAGACAACAGTGCCTTGTTTATGTGTGCAGAGAGGGTTTAGGAAGCGGGGAGTTTTGAAAGCTGTTTATCATGCTCTCATTACCATACTGATTAGTGGAATAAAAAAGCCCAGCATGGGGCCATTCTTCTGGCTATTCATACACAAAATCATAGGTTGCTTTCACCTTGTTTTTCTAAGGTTTTAAAATCAGATTTTATCAAGCTCTATAATATAGTCCCAAATCCTCTGCAGCAGACACCAACATAAATAAATAAACTCCTGCAGATACTCACAGCTAAAGAGGACGGTTTAAATTAGGGCTTAGCCTTAAATCAAAGGCTGCCTTGTTGTAATTACTGCCACAGCCGAGAAAGAAAGTGCGTGGACACCTCTGCTAATGTAAGTTCTGCTCTTCCTCTGGTTGGTAACACTCCTATCTCATTTCTCCTGAATTAATGCTATTGCATATTTCTCTGCAAAAGATTTGAAGCAACTATAGTTGTCACGTATATTAATACCGTAGACTTCATCAACAGTAAAACCCTAACAAAATAAGAGCAGCTGAGTCTATTTGGTAGAGGACAAAAGAGGGAAAACTCATCACAGCCAATGTCCCCCCAGTGCTGTCTCTGCTTAGGCAGGCCCTACATTTCCCCTTAATGCTTTGTGAGCACTGGCAGTTTAATCTGAATGGCAAAATCTCCGTATAAAATAAAGTCTTCTCCCAAACATTCAAAACTGTCTTATCATTTTCTTTCCTGATTCTGAAATTCATGGTAATAGGCCATCCAGTTATAACTCTATTTTTTGACTCGCTTTCTTTTCTAGTTCATGCCATATACCCTAAAACTGTATTTGCTTTCCATATAAAAGGTGGCTAACTCTTTCAAAATAGCGGTGAAAGTTATTATGTTAAATTCAGAAAACGTCCAGTGCAGAAGATGACTAGATAATTAGATATTAAGTTTGCTCTGATGTTATAAATTTGAAATTTTCAGCAGTTAATATTTAAGACTTGACATGAATGAAAACATCAAGGAAATGGGGATATATAAAGAGAGAACATGTCGAATAACTGAACCCTTGTGTCCTGTAACATTAAAAGGTCAGGTTGGCTTAGATCCAGCAACAGAGACTGAAAAGTGCTGATGTGGAAGAAAAACGTGGGCAGTGCTGGTCTCAGAAGCCAAGCAAACGATGTGCTTCAAAAAGAAGTAACCGCCTTTGTATGACGCCACTGACATTTGTCCAGGTTCCCTAGAAAGCAGAACACAAGGCAAATTCTTTACTGAAGGGTACAATACCAAGGCCTCGAAAGGGAGCGAGAAGGTACGTGACAATGGGAAGTGGAGAAAACATGGCAAGGTGGTGCCTTACGGAGCCAGACCGATCTTTACATGTCTATTGCTTGAGTACAACAGATGCCTAAAGAGAGCATATACAACCAGTAGCTTTCTGATAGTCCACTGGTACAGAAGTAAGCTAGGAATGTATCTTCTGGCTCCTTTCTACCTCCTGTATCTCGTTGGTCAACGTTTGCGCCAGAGAGCATTTGCTGCCCTACACTGCCCAGTATTTACCTGGTCCCATGCACCACCATGAGGCACTTCACTTGAGTTCAGATACAGCAGGCGGACCATGTTTCTAGCCAGGCCACACCTGGGCACAGGCAATACCATGCCTCCTGCTGCGATGGACATAGTGGAGACCACGCACAATCAGCCTCTACACTAAGGAGTGAGACTACCGGCGGTGTCAGAACACGAAACAGAAGTAGCTGGGGTTTTCCAGTGAACACGCTGCCGAAGCTCGGCGGGACGCGTGGAGCCACGGGAAGCAGGTGCGGTGTGTGAACTGAGTGTGGCACAAACAGTGCTGAGGACTGACCGCTGGATTTCACAACTCGGAGACATTCTTACTGTCTTTGTAGCCATTCTTAATGACCATTTTTGTAAATGAATGTCGATCAGAACTATTTCTTCCATTGGGTATTTTCTTAAATTTTTAACTATAAAATAAAAGGATTAAGATCTTCACCCCTTTGCTCTCGGGTGACTTTCTGGTCCTCATGCAAATTTTTCCAACTCCTCTACAGAGCTTTAGAAACCAAGGATATTGGGAGTAAATGCTCTGTTTCGCTTCAAAGACAAAGCAGGTCTTGTTACACTTTTCTCAGGGAAATTAGGGACAACTTGCCTTGCCAATAACTAAATAAGAGAGTCATTTCAAGTGCTTATTCTCAGAACAAAGAAGGTCTACTCCAAGAGGACTTGTTTTCTCCACCATTGACAAAGAAGGGAAAGCAATCAAGACCAGAATAAAGTTGTCCTTGCCCTAAGTAAGTGTCTTTCTTACTCTTGTTTTTTATGTAGCAAAATTATTTGTAGAATTAAGGGGAAAACGTATGCCACAGTGATGTACTTTTGCTCTGACTCTGATTCTGGACAGCAAAACTAAAATTATTAGCATGTCATTGCAAATCTCAAAGGACATGTGGCAAAATGGCACCATCTTATCTTATTCCTAAAGACCATTTTTTAAAAATTTCAACAACACAAGAAACTATGGAGCCACATTCCAATACTCCCAATTTTTTGCCTCAAAAGCAGAAGCTAAAAATGGCTTCATTTTGACCAAATCTGATTCATTGATGAGGTTTTGATTTGACATAGTTTGTGTAATACTTTGGTGATACTTTTAAAGATTTTTTAATTTTAAAGACTTGGGTGAAAAATTCTCTCTCCAGCTTGCTATAGACTGTACCACTCCTAATTAATTACAACTGGCCTAATTCGCATATTTTTTACCTGCTACTCCCCTATGGGTATATGAAATTATGATTCCTGCAGTTATCCATCTCCCAGCGCTCTGTTTAAAAAGTGCACACGTGCACCAATGTGTACATGCACACACCCACGTGCGCACACACACACGCTAGGTTGGGAAAACTAGTTAATTGAAAGTTTTGTATAATTCACCTGCATGATATGTTTTTTTAAAAAAAAAAAAGCCAACACCATCTCAGATTATATCAAGAAATGTCCAATGGCTAGATTTCTAAACTGGAATAGAACATCATTTTCAATTCTAAATTCCAGACATTAAAATGCAATTTCAACAAATTGGAATGTGGCATGAATGTAGAAGATCGTGTAGGTCATGTTTTAAATGAACATTTGACTAAATTATGGATAGGGAGCTTTCAGAAAAAAAGTCTAGGAAAAAAGTCAAAGAATTGCCATAAAGGAGAATATTTATTGTACTTTGCCACATTAAAAGAAAAACTAGTGCCAAAAAATGATCATAAGAGTATCGGGTTGAAGGTCAAGATTTGATTCAACATAATTATGAATTTTCACACATTGCAGCTGTTGCAATAATAAAGCAGGTGATCCTGGAGAGAATGGATATTCTTCCAGTGCAGTCATTGGATGGGCCTGCCTGGGGACACGGGCTGGGAGGTTACACTAATTCAGTACTTTACAGTTCTGTCAGTCAGAATCATCTGGGAATCTTTTTTAAAAATACATATTCCTGGCCCCATTCCAAACATACTGTTAGGATAACTGGAGCTAAAACCTGACTATCTATAATGGACTGAATATTTATGCCCCACCCAAATTTATAAGCTGAACCCCTAACCTTCAAGGTGACGGTATTAGGAGGTGAAACCTTTGGTAGGTGATTAGGTCATGAGGGCAGAGTCCTCATGAATGGGATTAGTGCCCCTACAAAAAGGGTCCCAAAGAGCTCATTTGTTTATACTCCACCCAGTAAACTGTATTTTGTTACAGCAGACCAAATGGACTAAGACAAAATCTTTATTTTTTTAAAAAAAATCTCACCAGGACATATCTGGTAGTGCTGGTCATATCAGTGTTTGGGTCCCCGGCAGTAGTGTAACAGACTTATACTGCATGACCTCTGTCATTATGTTCAAGCTGAAAAATCTAGAATCATATAAAAGTCATTTTTCAAGACCTAACTTTCAAGAAAAACATTTCTTCTGTATGTCTATTAAGATGACCTAGAAAGTCATGCCACCCCTCTGAAACTTCAACTATAGAATTAAACTGTTGTGTAAATTATATAGCATTTACAAAACATCCAGATGTCTTTCAGAAAGTCTTTCCCCCAACAAGATGGGTTATTTTTTGTTAGAATACAGCTTTATCTCTCTAGCACATCATTTGTTCATATCTGAATTGTTGAGACTAGATCAGTGTTTCTGAGTGGTTCTCAAAATGTGATCCTCTCACAAGAAACATCATCACCTAAGAACTTCTTTGAAGTAAGACCCAAGCAATCTGCTATAACAAGAGTTCCATGTGATTCTGATGCAAAGTCAAGTTTAAGAAGCACAGGCCCAGATTAACACCCACGGGAGTAGGAGCAGATGCTTCATCAGGGTGGAGTTTTACCCTTTGACATTTCAAAGTATGAAAAATGGTGGTCCAAAGATGGTATTAACCTTCTAAGTCTATTTTCCTTCCAGATCTTCCAGCAACACAAGTCACAGGAACTTGATTTTTAATCAAGAAATTTTGGGCCGGAGCTCGGTGGCTCACGCCTGTAATCCTAGCACTCTGGGAGGCCGAGGCGGGCGGATCGTTTGAGCTCAGGAGTTCGAGACCAGCCTGAGCAAGAGCGAGACCCCGTCTCTACTAAAAATAGAAAGAAATTGGCCAAACAACTTAAAATAGAAAAAATTAGCCAGGCGTGGTGGCATGTGCCTGTAGTCCCAGCTACCTGGGAGGCTGAGGCAGGAGGATCTCTTGAGCCCAGGAGTTGAAGGTTGCTGTGAGCTAGGCTGACGCCACGGCACTCTAGCCCAGGCAAAAGAGTGAGACTCTGTCTCAAAAAAAAAAAAAAAAAAAAAAATTTTTGAACTTAAGCACAAGAAATTTTGAACTAAAATAAGCACAATAAGCATATACACACCTAGACATGTCTTAAAGAAAAGCATTAATTCTGAGAGACAAAATAAATAAACCACAAGGATGCTGGAAATGTCTTTTCTAAAGGCTCCATAATTTGGAAAGACAAATTCTCACAGTATAATCAGTACATTATTATTAGTTCGTAAAACAGTCTTTATTCCTTTCCCTCATCCCCTCCTCTAATTCATCTACCCCGCTGTACTAGTCAAAGCTAATAAACAGGCCCATTCCTTACAGGACTATCTCAAAACTATACAATAACAGGTTCTTTGACTATAATTTTAGCCATGGTTCATTCTTAGCCTCAGTCTCTGAGAGGTAAGAAAATGGGGAGATATTTCTATTTGTCAGTGCATTCAATATCCTCATGAACATTGAGCGAATGGAATAATACTTCTCTGTAAACATATAAATGCTGAAGAGGCCATCGTGTCTCTGTTATACAATGCTGATCTTTTAATTATACTGCTTATATTTTATAAAGTACCTGCCTGTGTACAAGAATGCAGGCATCCGTATTTAAAGTAATAGTTATGGGTCATTGGGAAAGAGTTTCTTTCTCTGCATTTTTATGAAGCTTAAACACTTATTTTGATGGAGATTAATGCTCCCTCTATAATTAAATACAAACTAAGTGTTCAATCACTGTACCTTCCCAATTATCAGACCATACTTGACTCATCGCCAACAGTAGGTGAGCATGTTGATAAAGTGTCTTCTGAATCAAGGTTTCGCGTTCACAATGCTCTTAATTATTTTTTCTACTCGATATTTACTTTTTTTGAATTATATTTTGATAGTTAAAAAAAAATCTCCTGCAGTTACTGTGCACCAAACGGACTAGTTATTATACAGATGAAGAGTCTTTGGTTGTAACAAGCAGTAAAAAGAGGGCACAATTAAAGCACCTGCGCAATAAGTCTTTGAGCCAGACGGTTGCCAACGTATCTTTCAGTTCTAAAAGCCTCAGGCTCAAAGATATCTAAATAAACATATTGATCCTAACAATACGGCTTTTGACAAATGGTATAAATAGCAAATAAAGAGGGAAAATAACCCCATGTTTGAAAGACAATAACCTTGGCCACAAAACTGAATGTCTAGTCAGCCAAAAGATAAGACAGGGCAAACCTGCAAATAAAAGAAGACAAAGAGACTGGCTCTTCCCTTGTGAGATTCGCTATTCAATTCTATCTCTTCATTAAATGATTTCTCTGAGTGTTGAAAGGTGTTTGGAGTCTACTTGGCTATTAATTCAACAAGGTGGGTCCCACAGACATAAATAAAATTGCCCCAAACTGGAAAATAAGTTATTTGGCAAGAAAAAGTATAATGGTTAAGGCAGTTATAAAAATAATCCAGATCCTATTGAAATAGGAAATCCAAAGTCGTATAAATTACCAAAAGCCACCTAAGAGCAAAAACGGGCAAGAGAGAGCACAGGACATTTCAAACTATCGAAGGGAGTGTAGAAAGAGGTAGGAATTCGAATGTTGGACACCGAAAAGAAAAATGTACTAAATAAAAGGTAGTTCCTCAAGGAAGCATGTCTGTGTCCAAGACAGAAAAAAGGGAAAGTAAAAATAATGCAAAAACCACAGGTTACAGATTCAGAAAAGGGACACTGAAATATATGTAAGAGACCTCCTGTCCATGTAGATACACATCTTCTGATTCCTGCTTGCCATAGACTGAATGTTCATGTCCCTTCCCCCCCCACCGCAAATTCATATGCTGAAACCTGATCACAAATGCATTAATGTTTAGAGGTCGGACCTTTGGGAAGTGATTAGGTCATGAGAGTGGAGTCCACATGAATGGGATTAGTGTCCCCACTAAAAAATAACTCGGAGCGCTCCCTTGTCCTTTCCACGATGTGAGGACACAGCAAGAAGACAGCCGACTATGAACTAGGGAACAGGCCCTCACCAGACATGGAATCTGCCAGCACCTGGTCTTGGGCTTTCTAGCCTCCAGAAATGTACGAAATAAATTTCTGCTGTTTATAAGCTATCCTGCTTATGGTATTTTTGTTATAGAAACCTGAACAGACTAAGATGTATTAGAGCTCCTTTATATATTTTCCTTTTTTCTTGCTTCTCTTAGGATCTTTTCTTTATCCGTGACTTTTTGGAGCTTGGTTATTAAATGCCTTGAGGTAGTCTTGTTTGGGTTAAATTTGCTTGGCGTTCTATGATCTTCTTATACTTGAACATTGATATCTTTCTCTAGGTTTGGAAAATCCTTTGTTATTATTTCTTTGAATAAACTTTCTGTCCCAAATTCCCTCTCTACCTCTTCTTTAAGGCCAGTAACTCTTAGATTTGCCCTTCTGAGGCTATCTTTTAGATCTTGTAGGTACACTTCATTCTTTTTTCTCTTCTGACTGTGTATTTGCAAGTAGCCTGTCATCAAGCTCACCCATTCTTTCTTCTGCTTGGTCAATTCTGCTGTCAAGAGACTCTGATGCATTTCTGTTTGTCAGGTGAATTCCTTAGCTCCAGAATTCTGCTTGACTTTTTAATTATTTCAATCTCTTTGTTAAATTTCCCTGATAGGCTTCTGAATTCTTTCTCTGTATTCTCTTGAAGTTCACTGAGCTTTTTCGGGACAGCTATTTTGAATTCTTTGTCTGAAAGGTCACATATCTCCATCTCTCCAGGATTGGTCGCTGGTACCTTATTTATTTCGTTTGGTGAGGTCATGTTTTCCTGGATGTTCTTGATGCTTGTGGATATTCATCAATGTCTAAGCATTAAAAAGTTAGGTATTTATTTTAATCTTCAGTCTGGACTCATTCTTCTTGAGAATGCTTTCCAGATATTCAAAGGGAATTGAGTTGGTGTGATCTAAGTCTTTGCTCGCTGCAGCCATATCATCAGTGCGGATGCGCGATGCCCAGTAATGCTGTGACTCTTACAGACTCCTGGTGATACCGCCTTCATGGACCTGGGGAAGGTATGGGGCAATTCCCTGGATTAGCAGGCAAAGTCTCTCACTCTCTGTTCTGGGCTGCTGGAGCTGAGGTAGGAGTGACATGGGCAGCATGTTTCCTTCTGGCCCAGGGTGGTTCCAGAAATGCCATCCTGGAACTAAGGCCTGGACTCAGGGGCCTCAGGAGTCTGCTTGGTACTTTATTTTACTGTGGCTCAGCTGGTACCCACATTGCAAAACAAAGTCCTCTGAACTCTTCCCTTTACTTTCCTCACGTGGAAGAAGACTCTCCCTGAGCTGCACTGCCCGGAGCTCGGGGAGGTGACACAGGCACTGGCTTGACTGCTGCTGCTACCGTCTCGCTGGGTCACATGCACACCAAGTCCACTGGCTCTGAGCCGCACAGCTGCAGGAATCGCCCAGGGACTTCAGCCTTGGTGGCCCGACTGCCTTAGGAATTTAGTCCAAGCCCCAGACTGCTTTTGTCAGCTGGCAGGAGCTCAGATTTCGGGGTGGAGGATTTCCCTCTGGCCAGCCTGGTCTAAATGCTCCCTCCGTGGGCACCACATGCCCTGTGCTGTGCTCCCCTGTGTCAGGGTGGGCCTGGGTTTCTATTTCGATTCCCACAATCACTTCAGTCTCCCTCTCCCTGGCACACGGATTCTCTCTGCACTCGGCACGGTGGCGAGGCACCGTTGGGGGATGGGGATGGGGGAGGGGTGGCGTAGGATTGTCTCTTCTGCCCTCTCCAGTGCCTCTGTCCTTGATACAATGTTACAGCCAGGTAGTGTGAATGCTCACCTGAGTTTTGGTTCTTCTGAAGGCGCTTGCTTGCATGCATAGTTGTTGAATTTGGTGTTCGTGCGAAAGGATGAACTCTAGAGAGTTCTGTTCCTTCTGGTCCGCTGCCTCCTAGGCCTCTTCTAGGAATCCTGACATCCACTCTAATAAGATGGCTCTTCTTCTGAGGTCCCACTTGCTGCCACCTAACCTTACCACGTGGTTACATTTTTCAATTTTTTCTTTCCTCCGCCTAGTTATTTCACTATCTATGTGTCTGTGATTATTGAGTGACCAAAACTATAGATCCTCTGGGACCAAAGGAACAAGTTCTATAGTAACTGCCAATTTTCCAAAAGAGAAATGCGTTGACCTTTGGCAGCAGGGCTGCCATGGTCTCACTGTGAAGCACACTGCATACCGGAGAGGAGTTTTTAAGCAATTCAATAGCTAAAGGAGAGCCATTTGAAGGGATTTCTGTATTTTGTGCAGGAGAGTAAGGCAATGAAGACCATGCTTCGGTAAGACGAATCTGGCAAAGTTCTATAGAATGGCTTAGAGGAGGGAGAGACGGGAGGTGGCAAGATCAATTAGGAAGCCTTTGCAATGACCCAAGAAGAGCAAATGAGGCCTGAGCAAAGCGGGCAGTGGGCACCGACAGGCAAGGGTGAAGTCAGGGCAGGGAGCTGAGCGCCGTGGAGGAGGGTGCAACCAAAGGCTCTTCTCCCTCCACCCGCCACCCAGACCCAGAAGTGCGGCGAGGAGGAAAAGCAAAACAGTCTGACCAATAAAGGTGTGGGTGGCTTGGAACAACCCACTGAAACACCGAAATTATTTATTTTCCTCCCGTAATGTTCATTTTTTTCCATCCTAGACACAGTATTTATTTTTGTTTTTTACTACGATATGCAATTCTGTAACGGCTGGGAAACATTGACATTAAACCCCTTGCAGATTCTTCTTTGTTAGATTAAGTTCTGGTATAACTGGCGACCATCAGTAAGGTCATTGTTTGCCTGTTGTCCTCTTTCAGTCATTCCAGCTCCTACCTTTAATTTTTTTCTGATTATTTTTTCATGGGCCTTTTTCATTGCCTATATAGTTGACAATACTTTTTTTTTTCCTTTTTCTTCATTTTTTTTTTTTTCTGGTTAGCCGTATTTTATGGAAGGTTTATAAAATTTAGCTCTCACTGTAACTGGTGTGTGAAGGGAAAATGAAAATTCTTTATAGTCCGGTACTTAATCTGGCCCTGGGTCTTGGTTCCGCCCCCACCAGTTAAGAGGAAAACAGCTTAAGTACATTAAGTTACAACTCAGCCTCATTCAATAGTGCTGACTTCATCTGAGGAAATAGGGTCTCCAATAAAATTCCGAGTCCCTTAGCAGCCCTGCTCTCCCGCAGGTCTCCTGACAGTGACACAGCGTGCGCTGCGGTCGATCCTTCTGGAAAAGCAAAGAGCCTTCAGTGCACTGCAGTCAGCGTCCTCGGGTCTCCATGGCGACACCCTCCCTCCGCCACCTGCACAGCTCCGGGCCGCCCAGGGGCCGGGGGGCGACGGGCTCAGAGGGGGCGTCTCGGACGCGGGGGCAGCTCCGCGGGTCCTCGGTCGCGCGACCTCGGAGGGGTCATCCGCTGGCTCGGTGTCCAGTTGCCTCAACCACAAAACGAGAATCAAACACTAGTTTACCTGGTAGTGTCACCGCGAGGGTGGCATGCACGTCCTTATACACACCTGTAAGTCACAGCACGGAGGAGGCGTTCACAAAGTTAGCTCTTTTTCTTGTCCTGATCACAGATTTCTTGGGATAGAAAAGGAGGAAGGTTTTTATCTCCTTCTTTACTGCTATGCTTTTCCGGACTCCAGGCCGCCCTTCACGTCCCCCCCATTCCGCGGGTGCCCTGGGGGAGGGGAGCAAAGCAACTGGAAAGGTCTCTCCAGGCAGAACCCAGCGGTGTGGTCCTCGGCCTGGCCCCACGGTGGGAGGATACAGGCCGTCTGTTCTGCACCCCTTCCCTACCACGTTGCGATCTCTGGCCCCCCAGCCCCAGACAGCCAGATGCCTCGGGTGAAGCAGATCAGAGGTCATGGGAAGGCAAAAGAGAAAAGCACATTAGGAATTTAAATGTTACTTTCTTTCATTTGTATTCCCAGCTTCGATCTCCACATATTAAGAGCTGACGAAATAACCAGAAGTACATTCAAATTTCTCTATCTTACCAGTTTAGCATTTGCATAACCTGCCCTCCAGTTTAGAAAGTGGTAGATTGTAATTCCATCTGTTGCCAATAATATGCGACAAAATATGCGTATATTAGAAACTACCTCTTGCTTTTTTCCCCAAGATATTGTCTTTGTACAATTGTTTCATTTAAAGCGACCTATTGTAAACAAATTATCAAACAGTAGCAAAAGATCTCAACAGATGCCACATCATATAGCCATTTAACTTTTGCTAAAAGAGGTGAGGCTAATTACTTCCAATATTAAATAGAAGAGAAACAATACAAAATCCCTAAGTCTGCACAGTAACTCAAAACTCAAGAGTAAATCGTAATGGGCAGTGAACGTCACCGCAATTTGCAGTAGTACGGATTGGCCATATACAGCAACCACCATCTAAATCTATCCATGTGTTGCAGAATACTGACGGTCGAATGGCAATTGCGAGTGTTAAATGTTAAAGTATTACAGAATGTGAATTATTGAAATAAAGCACTTTCAGTATCTCTTTTGGAAGAGACGGGCCATAAACGTAGTTGGCCGGCTTCACTGCAGTTTATCCACCCACAAACCCTCAGGGTGCATTAAGCTACATGGTAACAGCCTGTGCCAACCCCTGCCAACAGCCTCATGTTCCATTTACTCAGAGTCAATAGTCCCGATCAGACTGGTTTGACATGATGGTGACAGTAATTGTCACTACAGAACAAATTTGGATTTATCTATTCAATACTGCATATAGAAATAAGCAGTGACATGGTGGGGTTAAGGTTCAGAAAGCCATATATTTGATCGAAGGCTTGTAAAATAAAGATTTAAAAAGAGATGTTATTCGTTCTGGAGAAAAGGATCCTAAGGGGATTTTTGTCAGTTGTAAATTTCAGAGTAAGCTCCAACATAGGCTTTGGAACCACAAAAATCTGAACTGAAATTCTGGCATCTCTGCTTACCAGCTCTGTGGGTTGGGGAAAATTACATAAATGTGCTAAGCTGTAACATGGAAACACCTATCTCATTGGAGAGTTAAATAAAATGATGTAGGTGTAACAGTGTTGTCCGTGCCCCCATTATCCCAGCTTGGGGAGCTCCTCTCAGCACCCTGTTGGGTATATGAGGTTCTGTCTCATCATCCCTGGGGGCCCTGCGGTGACCAGCGCGAGGCGTGGCTGAGTCGTGAACAGTGAAGTCTAGTCTTGCTGGCAGGGCCCGTTCCCTATTCCACAGTTAGCTGTGAAGGGCTTAGATTAGGGAAATGCAAATGTAAACCACAATGAGATACCACTCCACACTTACTAGACTGATGAAAATAAAAAAAAAATATTTAAAACTACTGACATACCGAGTAATACCAAGAATACAAAGCTACAGGAATTTTTGTACACTGCTGGTGAGAGTGCAGAATAGTATTGCTTTTGGAAAACAGTTTGCCAGTTTCCTATGGAATTAAACTTACCCCTACTACATGATGCAAAAATTCCATTTATGGATATTTACCTAAGTAAGATTAATTAAAATGCAGAAGACATGTATGCTAACATTAGAGCCTCTTGTCCGTCCATTGGAGAAATGATGAAAACGTTGGTGTGTCCATACACTCGAATACTACTTGGCCATAAAAAGAAACTAGCTCTTGATACATGCAATAGCATGCGTGAACCTTGACAGCATTATGAAGACAAGGAAGCCAGATACAAAAAGGTACATGCTATATGATACCATTTCTATGACATTTAGAAAAAGACAGAGTCAGAGGCACAGAAACCAGGCAAGCAGTTGCCACAGTCCGGGGCACAGGGGAAGGGACCCACTGCAACAGGGACAAGGCCTCATGCAGCAGTGATGGAAATGCTCTGTGTCATGGCTGTGGTGGTTATATGAGTGGATTCATTTCTCACAATGCACCAAAGTATACATTTTAAATTATACAGTTCTGCCACATGTAACTTAGGTCTCTGCAAACCTGGCTTTTAAAGAAGTCTCATACCAAAAGAAGGCAAGTAAAGCAAGCATGAGAGAAATCAACATATTGTAGATTGAAACTTAAACTTTTGTAAAATTTAGTTATTTGGTGTTCACAAAAGACATACCTAAAACATAATCATATAGAAACTTGAAAACTGAAAGGATAAAAAAAAGATATATCATGCACACCCTAAAAAAGGCACAAATATAAAGAGAAATAAAAAGTCAATGTAGCCAATAGCTGATTCTTGGAAACGAATGATAAAAGTCATACACTTTTGGAAAGACTGATCAAGGAAAAGTGGTACAAGAACGCACAAAAAACCAATGTCAGAAATGAAAACGCAAACATCACTGCATGGCCCGCAGTCAGTATCCAAAGAGGATATTATAAACAGCGAATAAATTTAAACGTGTAGACGGAAAGGTCAAGATCCTTGAAAAGTAGTATTGATCAGCACTGACAAAAGAACTGTAATATTTCTTTCACTATTAAAGAAATTGAATCCGAAAATTTTCCCACAATTAAAAAAAATTAAAAATTAGATTCCCTTTTACCAAATAACTTGAAATACATAAGAAGAAATACACAAATTGTGCATAAAGTTTTCTAGCGAATGGGAGAAGAGATGTGTTAGGAGGCTCGTGAAATGGCTCTCACTGATCCCCACCTCCTGGTCTTCGCGCCCTGGTGTAATCCCCTGCCCTTGGTGTGGACTAGACCCAGTGACTCGCTAAATGACGGACAGCACTTGCAAGATTAGGTTGCAGAAGATGGTGACTTCTGTCCTGCCACCGGGCTGTCTCACTTTGATGAAGCCAGCTGGCTCGTGAGCTGCCCTGTGGTGAGGCTCATGTGACGAGGACCTGAGTGAGTGGCCTTGTGCCAACGGCTCATGAGAAACCGAGGTCTCAATCCAAACAACCGCCAAGGAACTACATGTTGGCACGACCTTGCATGTGAGCATGTTGGCACGACATTGCACGTGAGCCTGAGGGTCTTCCCCAGTCAGGCCTTGAGATGACGGCGAACCTGCGAGTCTGGGAGGCAGAGGGCCCAGCTAAGCCTTTCTTGACCCAAAGAAACTGAGGCCATCAATGTTGTTTTAAAGCACTAAATTTTGGCATAACTTGTCACACAGTAACAAATGACTCATATAGAGAGAAACAGCTGCAGTTTTATACGAGGGAACCAACATAACCTTGATGCTGCAATAAAGTAATGTGATAATAAAGAAAATTATAAGCCAGTCTCACTCATGGACATAGATTTAAAAAATGCTAAGCAAAAAATTAGCCAAACAAATCCGTTTTTATATAAAAAAGATTCTGTAAAACCACTCAATTGGGTTATCCCCAGTAACGCAAGCTTGTTTGAGCATTTGAAAAATCAAGCATGTATTTCGCCACTTTAAGAGAATGAAGGAGAAAAATATTATTATGACTTCAAGAAATAGAGGAAAAATATTTCATAATATTTAACACCTACTCATGAAAAAAATCTCTTACAAACTAGGGACGAATGGGGGCAATCCTTCTTTAAAGATCTTGAATCCAACAGGTTGTTAAAAATAAAACCTACATCAAACTGTACTTAATGCTGATATGTTGAAATCTTTCCCCAGAGTTCAAGATGAGACCAAGAAACCCACTATCACCAAGTCTATTCAAATTATACCAGAGGTCTAGATTTTTCAGTAGGGCAAAACAAAGAAATAGAACGTAGAATGACGGGAAAGGAAGAAAAAAAATGTCATGACTCATAGATAATATGTTTGCATATGTAAACAATCAAAACTATAAAGCAAGCCTGATGCGGTGGTATGCGCCTCTAGTCCCAGCAACTCAGGAGGCTGAGGCAAGAGGATCACTTGAGCCCAGGAGTTCGAGGCTGTAGTGCTCTATGATTATTCCTATGAATAGTCACTTCATTCTAGCCTGGGCAACATGGCAAGACCCCATCTCTAAAAAAAAAAAAAAAAACTATACAGATAAAACTTGAAAATGTATTACTAAGATAGCAAATTGTACAAAATACATTTGTATAAACACAGATTCATTGCACAAAATCCAACTGCATTTCCATAAATGAGGAAAGAAATTAAAATTTTATAAAAAGACCACAACTATTTGAGTTCTGCAGGAAGCGGATTCTGAGCTAGATATTTCCATAACTTATTGGAAAATATTCTGAAAACCAACACTTGTGGGGAGTGAAGAAAGCAGGATTGAGGAATTTTAATTTCGATGCAGTGAAGTCGGGATGGCCCTTCAAAGGTGTCCCAAATGACAAGGGGACCTACCAAGCTTTTATACATTTACATCTAACAAGCACTGAATGCTCTTTGAAAGTGAGTATGACCTTAGGCCAGATGGCCCTCCTCGGCTGAGGACAAGCTCTGGGGAGAGACTCAGCTGAGCACTGTCAACCCCTGACACTCCCAGCAGCTGAGGAAGTGAGTGCTCCAGTCCCAGAGGGAAGGCTTGGGTGGGTACCACGGCATGCGCTACAGATGATATACACATCAGCGTCATAAATCTAGCACAAGATGTGGAAACTCTCAATGCAGAAAACTATAAAATGGTATTGAAAGAAATCAAAGACGATCTCAATAAATGGGAACATATACCATGAACATGGTTTAAAGGTTTGGCATCATAAAGATGTCAAATTTCACCAGTTTGATGTATAGATATAATGCAGTTCTAATAAAAATGCCACTGTTGTTCATGTGGGTGGAACTCAACAAACGAGTACTAAAATATACATGGAAGTCCAATGGACTATGTCTAGCCAAGACATTCTTAAGGGAAAAAAAAGGAGTGGGAGAATTTGATCCGCTGAATATGATGTCTTCTTATAAAGGTACAGTTATTAAGCCCATAAAGTACTGGCATAAGAATAGAAAAAAATAGCTGAGAAGAATATAATAGGAATCCTAGAAGCAAATTTATGCACACATATACATGCAATTTACTGCAAATATGGCACTATTGAACAGTGGGGTAAGAAGACTTTTTCCAAAAGTGGTTCTAGAACAATTAGATATCTATAGGGATATCTATATATAGGGGCAAAATGAAACTAGATCTTTACCTCATGCCAAACACAAAAATCAACTTCAGGTAGATTACATGGCTAAGTGTGAAAGACAAAACAATAAAATTTCTAGAAGTTAATAGAAAGAATATCTTAATAGCCTTAATGTAGGGAAAGAGTTCTTAAACCAGACACACAAACCACAGAGAACTGTGGAGAAAATGCTGATAAGCCTGACCGCATTAGAGTTCTTTGTCAAGAGTCATCAGCAACAGAGTAGAAATGAAGGCCACACGCGGGAGAAAGTATTTGCAGCACATAGAGTGGGCTCAGCTCTTGAATTTATTTTTTTTTTATTTTTATTTTTTTTGAGACAGAGTCTCGCTTTGTTGCCTGGGCTAGAGTGAGTGCCGTGGCATCAGCCTAGGTCACAGCAACCTCAAACTCCTGGGCTCAAGCAATCCTCCTGCCTCAGCCTCCCAAGTAGTTGGACTACAGGCATGCACCACTATGCCTGGCTAATTTTTTCTATATATATTTTTAGTTGTCCAGATCATTTCTTTCTATTTTTTAGTAGAGACGGGGTCTCGCTCTTGCTCAGGCTGGTCTTGAACTCCTGACCTTGAGCGATCCACCCGCCTCGGCCTCCCAGAGTGCTAGGATAACAGGCATGAGCCACCACGCCCGGCCTTGAATTTATTTTTTTAAAAAACTTCTAAAAATAAAAAAAAAGAAAGTCAAGCAATCCAGTAGGAAAAAAATGCTCTTGAGATATAAACGGACAATTCACCAGAGGTCATCCAAACAGCCAATAAACAAGTTCGCTGAGAATGGTGGAAACACAAATTAAAACCATAAAGAGATATCCCTCTGTGCCCATTAACATAGCTAAAAAAGTTTTTAAATGACAATATCTAGTGTCGGAAAGGCTATGGAGCAAAAGGGACTCTGCTGCTCGTGGGGGTAATGCAGTTTGTCATCATCTACTTGACACGAAGCCACACACACCCTGTTACGCCGCAATTCCGCTGCTGGAAACACAGTGTTCTCAGCAGAAATGCACGCACATGCACACCTATGCAGGTGGATGGTCACAGCAGCATTATTCACGAGAGCTCAACACTGTAAGTCAGTCCATCGATAGTTGGACAGACAAACGGATCGTGATCTATTCATATACAGGATATTATATACAAATGAAAATAAACTGCAGCACCCTGCAATAGGGATGGATTTTATATGCATAACATTGAACAAGAGAAGTCCCCACAACAGAATTCATACTAGATTATTCTGTTTATATGAAGTTCGCAGACAGGCGGGACTGTTCTACAGTGTGTGAAAATACATGCTTAGTTGGTAAGCTATAAAGAAAAGCAAGAATGCGGTGACTGTAAGAGTCAAAATGGTTTTCACTTTGGGCCAGGGGAGGAGGATGAGTGGGCAGGCGCATGAGGGGCCATTCTGCAGTGCTGAGACTTCTATATTCCTTGATCTAGATCGTGGGCTCGCAAATGTTGGTTTAACATTTAACCCCGCTCTACTGCATGGTTTGTGCACTTTTATTTATCTGTTTTCTATTTTATAAGAAAAAAGGTTAAAGAATTTGTGTGGCTATGAAAACAAAATGAGTCTCACCTTACCTAACAGCTTTGTCCCCTCCAAACCCTGGAAACTTCTGTTGAGTACATGTTCTCCTATGCGTACCGTCGGATTTCTGAGAGTATCATCTATTTTAAAGTTTTTAAATAAATTTTACTATTTATATTAATATGTGACAATCTATTACTTATAATAAACATATCGTAGCCATATTTCCCAGTCAGTGTACGTGAATTAGCCTTATTTTTTAAGAATGCTTAGCATTCCGTTTGTATGGGTATGCCACAATTTATTTAATCGTTCACTCATTGAAAGATATTTAGATTGGTTCAAATTTATTTTTACTCTCCCAGATAAGACTTTATTGAATGTTCTTGGATACATACACACATATCATTGATTTTTTTTTAAAATCAATCATTCTATGCCTCTCAAGAGTGCTGGAAGAAATGCAGTTTCTGGCTCCCTGTTTCTCTCTCCAGCACAACTCAGTCACAATTTTTGGAGACTCCAAAATTGGAGCGTGTGATCCTTCCCAGGCCCCGCCGTCCCAGCCAGGTCCCCTCCTGGGTCCGCCTGAGAGTCCAAGGCAAGTCGCAGCCAGTACCGCGCGTGGGACTCCCGGGCCGTCGGCCCGTCTTCCCCCCAGTGCTCTCGCTCCAGCAATTCTGGATTCCACCAAGATCTACAATTCTGAACGCACAGCTCGTACTGGCCCTCGCCTTCGGGTCCTCGCGTCCCTCCCGGCCCTTCTTAGACGGCTTGACAGCGCCCTGGCTCAGGCTGCTTCCCTCTCGCTGCTCCCACTTCCTCGTATTTATGGAGCAAAACCCACATTTCTTCCTGCGCTGCGCCTGTGCCCACGCGCTCACCGTACGCTGGAGAAACGCAAACAGCTGGCTCGCTTCACTTTAAATTATCCAACAGAAATGGTGAAACAGCTCCGCCATGGGACAGGTTGGGGACCAGCAAGCAAGTAGTTACCTCTTAGTGCAGACCAGTTACCCTCCTATGTTTTGTTTTGTTTTTATTTCAGCATATTATGGGGGCACAGATGTTTAGGTTACGTATGTTGCCCTTGCCCCCCTCCCCCGCCAAGTCCGAGTTTCAAGTGTGTCCATCCCCCGGATGGTGTGCATCACATTCTTTGTATATGCATATACCGGTCCCCTCCTCCTCCCTCCCCCCTGCCCGACATCCAATAGATGCTATTCTTATCTGTGCACTTATGTGTTGATCAGTTAATACCAGTTTGATGGCGAGTACATGTGGTAAGATGTGGAAACAACCCAAGTGTCCATCAACACATGAGTGGATTAATAAAATGCGGTGTATGTATACCATGGAGTACTATTCAGCTATAAGAAACAATGGTGATCTAGCACCTCTTGGATTCTCCTGGATAGAGCTGGAACGCATTCTACTAAGTGCAGTATCCTATGTTTTTTTATTCGTTAACTCTTGAGGCCTCCTAGAAAACCGCATCCTACCTTCTCCTCCCTCCTCAAACATCTGCCTCTTCCCCCACCCCCACTCTCAGCTGAAGAATGCGCTTTCTATTTCACTGAGGAAATCAGAGCAGAACTTCCAGAGGTGCCCGCAACACAGTGATTCACGTGCGGGATCCGCACCTACACAGTCGGCCTTCCCCCCAGTTACTTCCGACGGCTTAGACCTGCTCCCGTGCGAAGGCAATCCCTCTTGTGCGCTAAAACCCTGGCCTCTCCCCTGCACGGTCACATCGGTGCCGCAGTTCCTCCCAACTCCCTTCCATTGTTAATGTCCTACTTTACACGGTGACATTCCCATCGGTGTATAAACGAAAACTGATGTAATTTCTACCGTCTACGAAACATGAATAAAAACCCTCTCCTGGACCTCGCGTCCTCTTCCAATACCTGCTCCTCTTTGTCCCAAAGCTCCTTTAAAATTTTCCTGTACTTGCCACCTGCAACTTCCCAGTTTTTCTTGAGCCCTCTGTAACATAATAAGGCTTTCACCCTCCCCTACGTCTCCACTCAAAGCTCCTCCTATCGAGGGCGCCAGTGAACTCCTCTTCGACCAATCACTTGTCAACTCCAGTTGGCCATGCACCTTTGGAGAACTTCCATGATTGGATTTCTGGAATAACACACTCTCCTGATTTTCCTCCAGCTTTGCTGGCCACCTCTTTTCCCTGTGCTGGTTCATGCGCACTCCCCCACTAAGTGGGATCCCTAAGGAGTGCATGTTTACCCATGCTCACATCTTAGAATTTGTGTGTGCACTCACGTGTGTGTGCGTGTGTGCACACGTGTGTGTGTTTCTGGTACCCAGATTTACATTTCTAGCCAAGATCCCTCTCCAGAAGTTCAGATTCATATATCAGCTTTCTGCTAGACAGATCCACATGGATGTCTGCCTTAACAAATACAAGGCAGAACTTCCTTTTAACCGGCCCCTCCCACAGGCTGCTCCTTTCCAGTAAAGAACACTCCTTCCATCGTTCCAGGTCCTCAGACCAAAAGCCTTGGAGTCATTTTTGAGCCCTGTCTTTCTCTCATGTTCCAAATCCAATGCATTGGCAAATCTTATGGGGTCTTTCTTCAAAGTACGCCCATGTTTCTCTAACCCAGCCACCCCCAGCCTTCTCAGAGCCATCATCATCTTCCCCCTGGATTATTACTATGGCCTCCTAGCTAGAATTTTCCATCCCTTAGGCAGTTTGTTCTCAACCCAGAAACCAGAGCGACCCTTTCAAAACCACAGTCAAGCTCTTGTCACACTCGACTCAAACCCTCCAATGGCCTTCAGCCCTCTCAGAGGAAAACCTTGTTCCTTACCATGGCCCATGGGGTCCCATGTCATCTGCATCCCTACGACCTTTGTCCTCAGCTATCTCTACTGTCCTCTCTCTCCTCCAGCCAGAGTGGCCTCTTTTCTGTCCACCAAGCACGACATGCACTGGCTTCTCCCTCTGCCCAGAAAACTCTTCCACCAGGCATTGCCGTGTCTAACTCTTCCACTGTCTTCAGATATTTACTCACTGCCTAATTGAGAAGGAATTCCAGCACCACTCTGTTTAAAATACCTTCCTTTTTTCCTTCTCTCCACTTCCTTGGCGATATGGGCTCCATAGAACTTATCACAATATGAACATAAGGATAGAGATAGAGATGGATACGTCTGTATGCACATATGTAGATGTACATGTATAGATACAATACCTGTACAAAAAAAATTATTTTACTTGTTATCTATCTCTGCACTCTAGAATATAAATTACACAAATACAGGATTTTTTGTACATTTTGCTCATCATTGCATTTCCAGCATCTATAGCAGTGCCTAGCAAAAGCTGGGGCTATAAAATTAGCATTTGCATGAATTAATGCTCACATTCATATTTTTAACCGATATAAAGTGCTCATTATTGAACGACTGATTCTCCTTTGCCTTGACATTTCAGCAAAGCCTCCTCCTGCACTTTGATCCCTTAAACTTAGATTTAAGAAGAAGACATTTTTCTATTGTTTCCTACAGTTGGTGGTTTAAAGAATGTCGTGTGTGCAGCTGGTTCAATCTAAAGCTGTATTATTTCTTTGTCTAATCATTGGCGAGGGCAGGAAGTGGAATTAACAGCTAATCTTCCAGAGGATTCCCCCAAAGCACTATTGCATGAGACAACAGAGGTGTTTCCTTACTAGGACAGATTCTCGTGTCCCGGTGTATATTTAGACACTGAATCCCTTTAAAACTAATGGGAGGCCTGTGGGCCGAACACATTTATAGGAAAGGAAAGGAAAAGCAAGCTGTGAAAAAAGATCTTCGAGCTTGCTGTTACCTAATCTGTCACATGAAAGAAGTATTTTAACATTTCTGTTAGATAAAATGAACAGAAAAATACCATGTACAGTATTCTTTCCGTATTCTTGCTCCTCGTTTCAATGAATGCCTACTCTTCCTTTGAGTCAGGTATGGAGCTAGGGAAAAAAGTATAGAATGTGATTCTCTACTTATCTGACATCAGAAATGTCATCCTATATTTGATGAATAGTTGCAAAAAAATTAAAAAATGCAATGCACTTTTGGAAAAGTTGAAGCTGTAAATTTTCAGTAAATAAACAAAATTATTCCTATGTTCAACGAAAAATGACATTTGGTCAGATTGATTGTGCTTTGGTTCTCTTTTTTTTTTTTCTTTGTTTTTTAAGAAACCGAGAGATTTGTTCTTTTTTTTTTTTCTTTCTTTGATAGCTTGATAAACTTGATTTATTCAATTTCAAAAATGTCCTCATTCTGAGGTTGTCTTTCTACATTTTAAGTGTAAAAGGAGAGCAAATGTTGGGTATTTTCTTAACTTCAAAATGTACTTAGCAATGCACCTACTACTCTAAATTGCTGCCGCATCCACATTTTTATTCGTTTCTCTTCTTTAACACATTCTTACCTACATAGCAGTTTATCAAAAGAAGTAAACTTCTTTACTTTTCTCCGCAGCCATTTCTGACCAATTTTCTCTGTTGCAAACTCCCTTTGCTGTTCCAAGATAATATCCCAGGCATATTCCATGCCTTTCCAGTCTCTCTCAGTGACAGGAACGATTCCATTTAAGTGACTGTGATTCACTCTCAGATGCTAAATTTAATTTAAACTAAATTGGAACTTCAATCTAACTTTCATTCCAAATCTTCCCTCCTTCCCAGGGCTGACACTTGATCTTTGGATGAGGCCAGTGCAGTGGTGAAGCAACCTTAATCTGTTTCTCCCCTTCCTGCCGCCACCTACACTGTCTCTTGCTACGAGTTCCCCCAGGGTCAAGGTGGTAGATAGGAGAGATTAGGAAAATAGGAATATCTTATGTGACAAGCGTATCATAATTCACCACATGCGATGCCCGAATGCCAGCTCTTCCACGGGGAACACTGGTGCACTTTTTGGTCCTGCCAGCACAGTTCCTCCAGCCAGCTCATGGCTTGAGAATTCTCCAGACTAGAAACAGGCAGGAAGCAGCATGTATGTTTCTGCTCTCCTGGACCTATCAAGGTCTCTAAAGAACTTTCCCACCAAACTCAAGTCTGGTGAGAGCACTAGGGAAGCATAAAAGTTTCTGCAGCTACGTTATCAAGCCAGGAAATAAGATTCTAGTCTCTCGTACTTCCTGGCATCTCTAGTCGCTAAGACTTACCCTTTGGGACCCATCAATTGTCTTGAGGTGAGTGCCAGCCTCCCATATTCCACTTGCTCAGTTAGGGAGAGAAAACGCCATGGTACTCTGAATTAATTCAAAGACACACTTATCATAACTACTCTCCCTCTGATCACACTTTAAAATGTGAGTGTACTTAACCACCTATCATTCTCAGGTTTAGGTTGTCCCAGTTCCCATTCTAAGACAACAGAAAAAGTCCAGTCTGCATCTTATATCACCTGTCTCGCCCCTGCAGAATCTCAGTCATCCTGCATTAAAGTCAAAAGCATTTCAGGGTAGGCTGAAAAATGACCACCAAATATATCCATATCCTAATGTTGGGGAAATTTCAATGCTAATTCCGCTTAAAACTGCAAAGGGAGCTAAGTAGAATTATGCACCTGTTAGCTAAAACCACAAAACAGTTAAGCAAAGTTTTAAGCCTGTAATAACTATACTGCTTGTAAAAATTGCTGCTAATTGGCTATCTTTTGAATCCTATTGCTAATTGGTTAACCATTTATGCTTGTATGCTATTGGATAAGTCTAACCCCAAAAAAGTATAAAACCCGACAAAAATGAGAAAGCAGTGCTCAGAATTTGGAGACTTGTCTCCTCTGGGCCCACTGGCGAGAATAAACGCTGACTCTCCAACTCTCTGCGTGCCACTCGGTTATTCCTTTGGGACCGGTTGCTGTAACACTAATCCCTAACACCTGTGGATATACACCCTTAAATGACAAAAGGGACTTTTCAGATGAGATTAAGTGGAGGACTTGAGATGCGAAGATTCTCCCGCATTATCCAGTGACCCCTGAATGTATCATAAATGCCTTTGTGAGAGAGGAACAGAGGAGGATTTGATTGCAGAAGCGAGCAGGAGATGCAACAACAGAAGCAGGAAGCTGGAGTAATTCGAGGAAGGGGCCATGAGCCAAGCAATGTGGGAGGCCTCCAGAACCTAGAAACTGCAAGGAACTGTGCCCTAGAGTCTCCAGAAGGAGCTGCCCTGCCAACACCTTCACTTTAGCCCTTCGATTTCACACTCTGCTCTCCAGAACTATAAGAGAATAAAATTTTTGTTGTTTTAAGCCATGAAGTTGTGGTGAGTTCCAGCAACCACAAGAAATGAATATACATTATCTCATTTAGGATGCACTTAGGTAAAAATGATAAAAATACAAGACTCAAATGGACTTAAATGGTAAGAAAATGTATCATTTCACATATCAAGAAATATGGAGTGCTCCAGTGAAGCAGGGGGGCGGGGGAGGAGGGGATGGGAGAAAACCCACCTAACGGGTACAATGAACACTATCTGGGTGACAGACACACTTATAACCATGACTCAAGCAGTATAAAAGCAATCCATGTAACCAAAAACGTTTGTACCCCCCTAATACTTTGAAATAATAATAAAAAAAGAAACAGCGCTGGGCCAGTTTTAGCTGTGGTACGATGAAGGCTTTAGTTTCTTTCCATTATGTCTACGTTATGTCCACTCCAAGTGCAATTTTATTCCTGATTTTGCCTGAATAAGGCTCACAATATGGTTACCAGCAACAGTGAGACAATGTGTCATTCACTGACAACAAAAGACTATCAGTTAGCCATGGTCTATAAATCATGCCTTTCAATCTCATTTGGCCAGATCAGGATATGCACTCACTCCTGGGCCAATAGCAACCCAGGAATCCTATGTTCTAATTGACTCGAACAGGTGTTGTTGGACCAGTTACAAACAAGGAGTGAAATTAGCATAACTGACACTGACTACTCAGGATCCACGCCTAACGCTGATCCACCAGGGCAAAATTGGCATTAGGGAGAGGGGTAGAGGATAGAAAGATCGTATATCTAATTTATCATCCAATGGGGACACCACTGCGAATGAAACATTACACTATTAAAAATTCTGCCACGACGACAGATAGAAACTGGTACCGTCCCAGTCACCCTGGGGCTTGTGGTCACCCTATTGGTGGGAGGCCAAGAGTGTCACCTACAAGTATTTTGATCAGAGCTGATTAGAATACTCTTTTGATTTAAGACCAGTTCCTGAAAACAAATAATTACAAAAACAAGGAAACACTTGATTTACAAGGTTAGAGGACTTGGCAAAGTTCATGTAAATGAAAAGTGGCAAAACCAGGTTTATAAATAATCAAGGCTTCTTAACCAATTTCAGTGTTCTTTCCATATACCACGTCATGTACTGTAGGGTCAAACACAGCCCGACCACACCCTATAATAGTCTGCTAGGGCTACCATAACCAAGCACCACAGACTGGGTGGCTTAAACCACAGAAATCTATTTTCTCACATTTCTGAAGGCTGGAAGTTCTAAATCAAGGTGTTGGCAGAGTTGGTTCCTTTGGAGGCCTGTGAGGAAAGCCCCATTCCAGGTGTCTCTCGTTGGTTTGTAGATGGCCATCGTTTCCCCATGTCTCCTCACATCATCTTCCCTGTCGTCTCTGTGTCAAAATTTCTCCTTTTTGTAAAGAAACCAGTCCTACTGGATTAGGGCCTACCCTAATGATCTCATTTCAGTTTGATTACCTTGATAGCCTTGATGGTCTGCAGGAGAAGTCGGTGTCCTTCTCCCCTACATGCACAAGCACTGGGCCCAGACTAGCAGAAGCTGGAGGAGCAGCCCCTCAAGAGCTGGGAGGACCACGGGCTCTGCTGATGCTTCTAGCTGAGCCGCATAAAGGAACACCAGCGCCCGTTGTATTACACCGACTTTGAGAATGTTGTGGCCACTACTTTGCCACCAGCCTCCACATCTCTTTCCAAATGTCTCCGTGTCCAACTCTAACTCTGAACCATACAAGAAGGACCTTCTGGGAAACATAGTTCCAGCTTAGCCGCATTGACTCGGTACGAAGCCACCATGCTGTCCCTCCAATATTTTGTCTCCTGTTCCCTTTCCCTGTCCCAGTTGTCCTTGCGTCGGCACCCTGTCCACCACCACTGTCAAACGCACGACGTCCCTGTTCACTCAGCTCACTCAAAGGACTATCTTGGGGGGTGTCATTTACAGGACCCACATGTCTCATCTCCCCTTAGGATTTAAGCTCAGCCAGGTTACATGTGTGTCTGTGGGTCTGTGTGTGTGGAAACGTGTATATTATGTGTGTATATATGTATATAGTATGTACACACACGTGTGTATGTGTAAATCAAGTCCTTTTTTTTATTTTGAAATATCACATTCATATTTTATAATTAAAATTTTCCTGTGAAGAAATGAATAAACTAATACCAGAATCTCAAATAAACATAAAAATAATAAGTGGTACTTCCATCACAACAATGTAGACACCGGTATGTGTTTCCGCCAGTATGAATCAATGAAATTAGAACTGAGGTCAAAAGATCTCATATCATCGTGTTTTATTTTATTTTCCCCACTACAGTGTAATTATATAAAGTAGGATTCCAGGAGTATGACTACCAGGAAAAGTTTAATATCAACCTTTCCTGATGTCTCCTTGTTAAATAGCTTCTAAAGTGAAGCTCTTATTCATTATCGAGTTTCTATTTTATTAAAGATTGATTTTGAAAAAGGTTTCAGATTCTTATAGCATTCCGTCTTGGAGAATTTCACCTGCATTTGACATTTTATTAAAAAGAAACTAATTTTGCTTCTTGATAATTCACTGAGCTCCTCATATCAAACTTTGCAGAAATTTGTTTATTTTATGAACTCTTGGCACCCCACCACCACCCGCGCCTGAACACGCATGAAAATTTAATAAACGAATGTGGTCTACTTTGTCCCCCACTCGTCGTCACACTGCCACCAGGCCTATCCACGGGCAAGTGTGGCGGGAGGCAAACTCCAAAATAATTACAGGCTCGCATCACTCCTCTTCTGTTTTCCTACCTGCTTTTCTGTTTTCCCCTCCTGCATCATCTGGCCCATTCTGACTTTGTACCAGAAAGAGACTCTATTTTCTTTCTGTACATCTCTATACTCAGCTAAACGAAGAACTCACCTCTCTAAAGTTATATATTAATAATATGGATTTCTAGCATTACTTGCTTTTGAATTGGGAGCACTTAAAGAATAAAAGAATTTAAAACCCAAGATTATCAGAACTACAAACGTAGCTCTTAGGCAATGTTACAAAAACAACACAAAGCCCTTAAGTGACTGGTCTAGAGCTCTGCCTTTCCTTTGCTGGTGACGCTGACCCTACTGCACTTAGCAGGGAGTGGAGCATAGCAGCGTGGCCAGTGCTCAGTGTCCCCAGTCCATGGAGGTAAAACAAGACAACCGTCTTCTTTTCAGCTCTCTCAAATGAAGCAGTTCCTGTCAACCACGGCTTTATACGTACGTATCAAAAAGTTTACGTCCGTGACCTTTTCTAAAGATGCATGATTTAGATCAACAGCCTTAAAAATGTACATGCAATTAACAATGCGCAACCACGAAGAGAGCAGAGATAAGTTTATCCTCCAACTCTTCAACGTATGATAGGAGACCACAGCCTGGCAAACATACCCATGGCAATACAATTTTTAAAAACATTTGGCAGCAACACTAGCTTTTGCTGAGAACTGCAAAATTGATTCAAGACATATTGCAAGGAAAAATAAAGTTTAAATTTCAACCCAGTAAGGGCCGATTTAACACCTTTTGACATAAAACTTGTGGGACGATCTGCCTCCGCAGACTGTAACTCCAGCAAAACTTCCTGCGTAATTAAAGCTGTCTTTAAGGCTAACGGTAACTACTAGATTTGTTTTAATGTAAATGAATCTAGGTTTTGTTGGAAACGAGGCCCTTCCTGAACATTTATATCCTCCATTAGAAATTTATACGTATTTTGATTTTCACTGTTTTTTCCATTATTCTATGTTTTATTAAAAAAGAAAAAGGTGTATCCTCTACAATAGAGCTTTATGAGAGGTTTATACCACATTGTGCATGGTTACAGCTTTATCCCTGCTCCTAATAATCCATGCAGAAAACTCAAGAATTATGGTGAACACACTTAGCTTTCTCCTTTTGTTTAAGGAATTATGGGTTTTCCATTTGAATATTTTTATGCATTTAAAAGCACAACACGTTTGTAGTGGAAATTTTTTTAAAAAAAGAAAGTATAGTCAAAATCAAAGTCTTTTTCAATAGATATGGCAACCTAAGTAAATTTATTTAAGAATGTGTTAGTTATGGTCCCTGGGAAGGAAGGAAGGAAAGAAAGAAGGAGAGACAGAGAGAGAAAGGAAGAAAGAAAAAAGAAAAAAGGAAAGAAAGAAAGAAAGAATAAAATAAATTAACCCCCCTTCCCTGCTCCCTAGAGTTTCTGTGCATGTCGCAATGGCCCCCAGCAGAGCAGAAGCAGCCCCGCGGATTAGCAAATGCTTGGTTCTCATCTGGACATGACTGCCCTTGCAAGAAACAATTGGTGTACCACACTCTAAACACAAATGTGCAGGCTCAACACATTCCCTTCTATTTACCGCCTAAGATCTTCCACGGAGAAGTGTATGCCTTGGTCTCTGCTCTGACTCCTCCCAAACTTCATTCGAAACTCTCCCCAAAAGGTAAAGCTCAGAAGATGGTCCGTTTCTCTGTCTCTGATGTCAGACACTGACCTAATAACAACTATTCTATCTTATAAATTAAATAACTATGACAATCGTAGGCCCTGAAGAGTGTGTTGGGTGAGGCGCGGGTAAAGTTCTTTGGGATTCAGAGGAGAAAGGCTCCACTTTTAAATTTTCAATTTCCATAAAGCAGCACTTAAAAGATGACATAGTATCTCAGAGTCACTAGCATCAATGACCATCAGATAGAGCACGTTGTTATAAAACAAAGCATGTCCTATTACGTGCTATATAGACTGTGTCTTACACATGGTCAGCTCTGAACAAATATTTATTAATGATTGTATTTGCCTCTATATTTGCCTTTCTCTGATTTTTTCTTCTTAATCCTTGGCATAATGATACTATCCTGTGTACATAGTAGGTGCTTAATAATCTTTTGAAGTGAATTGAATTGAATTGAACCAACTAAGCTACAGTTTGCTCTCCTTGAGGACACAATTCCTGGGCTTGATGCTGAGAGTAAACTAGAAACAAAGTTTCCAGGGAATCCCGTGGAATGCAGCCAAGGGCTGGGATCTTTAACGGCCGTGAACAATCGAAAGTCCCGTAATGTTACATTGTGTGCTTGCTGATTTTATAGTTGTCAACAATGTGATATTTTGTAACAAATACAAGAGGCTTTCTCAAGTACATATTAGTAACAGGAACATGAATTCAACTGCTTTTCTGATTGTACATGGTAATTAAAAATGTCAATCCCTTTATCATGTACTTTTTTTTTTTTTTTTTAGACAGGGTCTTGCTCAGTTGCCCAGGCTAGAGTGCCGTGGCATCAGCCTAGCTCACAGCAACCTCAAACTCCTGGCTCAAGTGATCCTCCTGCCTCAGCCTTTCAAGTAGCTGACACTATTCTGAGTTTCAGTGATGAAATCCTCTAAGAACTAAAACAGGAAGATTTCTGCTTGTTCTGTTCTAGTTCTTAGAAAATTCCATCGGTGAAACACAGACTCAGCTGAAGCTCATGACCAAGAGATATCAGTATTACATAAGTTTATACAAAACTCATTGTGCTGCCAAGTGTGTGCTTCAGAACTTACTCTTCCGGGTGGAAGTACTGTAAGTGTTCCCCCTAACTCTTGAGCGTCTATTTATGGTCATCAGTTTCTTCTCACAATGTATTTTCTTTCAATGTTGGCAAAATTTCTCAATCCAGTATTCTTTAGAACTCTGAGAATTAAAATAGACTGCTTCCCTCCTAATGTCAAATTCTTATTTTGAAGTATATAATCTGTCTTAAACCTTCATTTAAAACTGTTGTTGCTAAAATTTGGACCACTCATCCCAATGATAACAGTCAACATTTACTCGAGGGTACTAACTTAATCCTCTAAACAGTCTTAAGAAGCCAGTTATTATTACCGTCGTCACTTCCCTATTACAAATAAGAAAACTGAGAAACGAATAAGTTATCTAATGTGTCCAAGATTACACAACTAAGAACTGGTGAGCCTGGAGGTAAACAGACAGTTTAGCTCCAGAGACAGCACACTTAACACCTGTGTAAAAGGCCACCCAGGTGTCTACGCCAGTAGCAACTGTAATATAGGAGTGATGTGTGCCAGGGGTTAATTAGGACTTGCACCTTTGCTATTTCAGAAGATGGATTGAGGGTAGCTATGGAAAGCCCCTTCTAGAAACACTATCTGCCCGTCATTCAAGTATCTAGGCAATTATTTTCACCTACTTTGTGGGGATGCTAAACCTGACTGTGCAATTGCTCTGCCCGTGATTCCAAGTTACATTCCATTAAATGTAATTCCTCACAGATGCTCTTGAGGTAAATAATCCGATCGCAAGTGAAGGATGCATGAACATGTGAACAGAGACCATAATCCTGGCCTTTCTAGGAGTCCATCAGACCTATGTTGCTTAATGCATGGGGTCTCCAAAAGTAAGAAATAGGAATTGATGTGCCTAAAAAGAGTCCTTTTTCTCTCCCTTTTTTACTTGTTCCTTCAAATCCACCTGCCTAAATAGTATGACATTCACTACTTTACTTTTATTTTATTATTCTTATTCTTTAAAGTTTTCAAAGCAGCGTTTTATTTTGGAGGACCCAAGCCATCTTCATTCTCATGATGGATCTCGATGGAGAAGAGATAAAAAAAAAAAAAATAGTTTCTTGCCATCACTAGGGACAAACAGTGCATTCTCATCAATATTCTGAGAAACGTTAGGGCAGATATGGGAAGCACCAGTGTGCAAGCTGCTCTAACAATTATTTTTAAATATGTCTCTTAAAAAAACATCATAAAGAAAGCTTTGCAAAAGAAAATGAAAAATAGCAAAGAAAAATTTTTTCTGCAATATTTATTTCAAACAAACACCCCCAGGAAGATGCAGTACGGAGGAACAGTTGAATCAGAACCAGTGACTAGAAACACAAACAATTTTAGTAGTAAAGAAAACTTCAAGATACGATTTAATGCAAAGTCTTACCAATTGAAGCAGGAAGTTAGACATGAAATAATCTCTACCTGGGCTGCAAATTTCACTTTTTACCTTCATCTTCATAGAAGATCAAATTGATAATGAAATCAAAAGCAGTCTCCTCTGTAATTCAAAATTATTTCAGTGTATTGCATTTAACCAAATGCTGTGAGGCTTTTGTCAGTAATTATTCAGTTATATAGCTGGAATGTGGATACAGGAGTACATAAAAGTATTGTGGGTTGATTCTTGCCTGCATAATCCAGATCTATTACCTTGAATTTCTTATTCCAACCATTAAATGGAAGTGTTGACATGGTTTAATGAAGGTAAAAATAAATATAATCTAAATCCAAGGATATCAGCATCTACATTGTCTTGAAACACATCCAAGACATTTCTGGATTTGGACACTCATGAAAAGCAATTAGATGCCACTATAATTTTCAAAGTTAGATGACTTTCCTCTCTTCTTAAACAGTGAAATATCTCAGAAATGAGAATTGAATAAAGTTTATACTTTATAGCACATTTGTCCAGGAACCTGTAAGGTGCATATAGGTCATCAGAAAAGTATTAAGACTTTCCCTCCATGAAAAATAGCAAATAATTCAATTTTTATATACAATACATTTGAGTGTTCTTTCTTGCAAAACAACTTTCAACAATGTTGTCTGGATTATGAAGTTCTGAAAGTAGTTTACAGACCAAGGTGATAGCAGTGAACATGTAGAGAAGCAATAAATTCTAGACATATTATTTTTTTATTTTTGGCAAGACATTAACTTATTTAATGAGAAAATCCAGAAAAATAAAACAACTGCACAAATTCATGTTCTTTGATATACTCATTCCATTCCGAATATGAAATGGAGTGAGGCGTGGTGGCTCAGGCCTGAAATCTCATTGCTTTGGGAGACCAGGCTGGAGGACCCCATGAAGTCAGGAGTTTGAGACTGGCCTGGGCAACATAGCGAGACCCTGTCTCTACAAAAAATAAAATAAAATAGAAAATTAGGTGTGTGAGGTGGCACATACCATAATCCAGCTACTTAAGAGGCTGAAGCCATACATTTTAATGGCAAAGCCACAGTATTTCCTAAGAGAAAGAATATGAGGTATGGAGAAAAGAAAGAATTCAAAAGTGACTATAAGATTTCTGTTCTAAGAACCTAGAAGGATGGGTCTGATATCAACCCAGGTAGGGGAGGCCACCGATGGAACTGGTTTAGATGGGAAGTGCAGTGCAGTTATGAAGATATTGACTTTGAGATGTTTGTTGGAGGTTCAAGCGGAGATCTGGAGGTGGCAGGTGAATGTACAAGTCTGGAATTTGAGAGGTCTGGGGATAGAGATAAAAATTAGAAGCCTTTCAGCATAGGAATGCATTATTATTAAAGCCATGAGAGTCTATGAAGTCACACAGGAAGTGAAGAGAGATGATGAACAGAAGAGGACCAAGAACTGAACCACGGGGCGCTCTAGCGTTAAGTGCTCAGGGAAAGCAGAGCTCCCGCGAGGGAGAGTGATAAGCGACAGTGTGTGAGCCGGCGGGAAAGCCACGGTGTGTGACATCGGGGAAGCCAGGTGAAGAACGCGCGTTATGGAGAAGTGAGCCAGCGAACCGAGAACTATACGTCGTACTTTGAAATGCGAAAGTTGTTGATGACTTTGATGAGACCAAATAAGAAAAGCAGAAGAAAACCTTTAATAATTAAAATGTCGATGATTGGATTTTATGAGTGTGGTAGGCAGAAAAATAGCTTACCAAAGACGTCTGTATTCTAACCCCCAGAAACGGTAAATCTGTTACATAGCAGGGAAAGGGGTATTAAAGCTGTAGATGGAATCTAACCAGCTACAAATAAAAGAGAGAGATGACCCCGGATTATCCAGGTGGTGCAACTCAAGGTACAAGGGTGCTTAAAAGCAGAAGGAAAAGCTAGAAAAGGAGGTCAGGATGATGCGATGAGAGCAGGACGCAGCGTGACATCGGTGGCTGTGAACAGAGAAAGGGACCACGAGTCAAGGGATGTGAGCAGCCTCTAAACGCTGGAAAAGGCAACACAGCAGACTCTTCTCCAGAGCCTTCGAGAAAAGAACAAGCCCTCCAACACCTGGGTTTAGCCTGGGTAAGACCCATCTCAGACTTCCGACCTGCGTTACTATAAAATAATAAATAGATGTTGTTTTAAGTCACTAATGTTGTGATAATTTTTACAGTAACAATAGAAAACTGATAATAAGAAAGTTGGTCATTGTATATCATCTATTCCCTGAATTTTTAGTCTTTAAGGTCTCATGACTGTCACGGTTAAGCTGTTAATGTGTTTGTGGTTTAATGTTGCTGAGGCTAATATTTCACGATCAACCTAAAAATAAGCTGCAAATTTCCAAGCAACTGACACATAACGACAAGAAAAATCCCAGCGTGAAGACAATTATTGCCAAACATCTGAAAATCTGAAACGGGTAAGAAATACAGATTCAAAGCAGAGACTTGAGACAGAGAGAGAGAGACAGAGAGAGAGAGAGAGAGAGAGAGAGAGAGAGAGAGAGAGAGAAAGTTGATAATAGTTTCTCATGTTCATGGGGTCCGTGAAAAGTTAAAATGGAATGGGAGTAACAAAAAAATGTTTTGAGAAGAAACATTCTTTAGGAAATTAGAAACAAAACACGTGAGAAGGAGAGAAACAAAATATAAGCAGATAATGGCAGGAAGTCTTAAAAGGTGACCCGGACTGCGGGACATGAAGGAGAAATGGTGAGAGTCCGTGATGCAGAAGTCAGCCCAGGCACGATGGCGAGCACACACTTCTACGTAAAAACTTCTATGAGACCATCAGCTCCCTTCCATTCTCCCCGTCTCAGAGAATATCATCGTCATCCTCATCACCATCCACCAGTCGCACAAATCCTGAGCGCTGGCATTGGCTTTAACTTTCCCCTCCCCCCGCACACCTAACCAGTTGACTCCTGTCAACCCAAGAACTTGGGACCTCTCCATCCTCGCAGCCGCTTATCGAGTCTGGACCACCACCGTCTCCTACCCAGTTTGTTTCAAAACTTCTCAAATTATCTCCTGGCTCCTGGTCTTCTCCTTTCCCAGTTCCATCTATAAAATGCCTTCGAAGGTGATCTTCTTGAAGAACAAATCAAAGCATATAACCCTGAAGTTAAATCCTTCGGTCGTGTCCAAGGCCTTTGTCATGAAATTCAAACACCTCGGCATGGATTATAAAGTAATTCTTAATAGTCTAATCTCTTTCTCCCTTTCCCCCAACACAGTATTTTATTCTCGAACTGTAATTAACTTCTTATATCTCCTTGGATACACCGCAATTTTTCTAGCCCCTGAGCCTTGTACATGCAGTTTTCTCTGCCTGGAATACACCCTCCACCTACCCCCACAGGCCTGCACGGGCTAATCTTACGTATGATTTAAATCTCAGGTAAAAATAGCACTTTCTCCAGGAATTCTTCCTTGATCTCCAACGTTGAGTCAAGTGGCACTCCTATGGGTTCCCATGACATTCTGTGACCGTAGACCATATTGTAATTGCCTGTTCATTCCTTGTCTTCACTACTGAAATGCGACCCCCTTGAAGGCAGCAACTTTATCCTGAACAGTAAATGAACCGAGCAAAAGGCCTGACATATAGTAGATCCTCAATAAATATTTTTCAAATGAACTCTAATTTTAAACCACTATGGTCCGAGAAAGTACACGGTATAATTTCTATTTTTCTGAATTTGTCGAGGTCCGATTTGTGGCCTAGTATGTGATCAATTTTGGAGAAAGTTCCGTGGGCTGATGAGAAGAATGTAAATTCAGCTTTATTTGGGTGGAATGTTCTATAGAGATTTGTCACACCCTTTTGTTCAAGAGCTCTGTTTAAGTCCATTATTTCTTTGCTTATTTTCTGTTTGGAGGATCTGTCCAGTTCATTCAGTGGAGTGTTGAAATCCCCCGTTATTATGGTGTTATTGTTTATCATGTTGTTTAGATCAGACAAGGTTTGCTTTATGTAACTGGGTGCTCGTGCATTGGGTGCATAGATATTAAGGATTGTAAACTCTTCTTGTTGGATCTTCCCTTTCACCAATATATAGTGGCCACCTTTGTCTTTTTTTACTTTTGCTATTTTAAAGCTTATGTTATCTGAAAATAGTATAGCTACCCCTGCTTTCTTTTGACTTCCATTCACCTGGATGATAGTTTTCCATCCCTTGACCTTTAGTCTGAAGGCATCTTTGTGGATTAGACACGTTTTTCAAATGACAAACAAAAATATGTAACATATACCTATTAAAAAAAAAAGAAGTCACAGAACTCACATTAATTGTTTCCAACTCTGACTAAATGCTGATATGTTTACTAAAATGAGTGTCTTAGTCTGTTTGGGCTATTATAGCTAACTGTCATAGTCCACATGGCTTATAAACAACAGAAACTGATCCCTTCAAGGTCAAGGTGCTGGCAGAGTCGGTGTCTGGTGAAGGATCTACTTTCTGGTCCATAGACAGCCATCTTCTCACTGGGTTCTCACACGGCAGAAGGGACAAGGAGTTCTCTGGGGTCTCTTTCACAAGGGCACTAATCCCACTCGTGAGAGCTCACCTACATGACCCAATTACTTCCCAAAGGCCACACCTGCTAATACCATCACACAGGGGGTTAGGGTTTCAAACCATGGATTTTTGGGGGGACACAAACACTCAGTCTGCAGCAGTGAGGTAACCAAAATGTAGCTTAAGAAACCAGCACTAAGAAACTTCATAGCTATTTATCCTCAGCCGAATGCCAAGCAGATGTGTGGCCCTTTTTAGTTACCTTTTTGCCAATGAGCCTCTCTGCAATATCAACCAATAATCTCCAGGCTTCCTGCTGCTCTCCCAGGAAGCGGTGCTGAAATGTTAGTCACGTAACCAAGAGTGCCTCATTATTTCTCCTCTCCTCACTCTTCTACGGTCTCCCCACGGCAGAGGCTTCTCCCCCACCAGGCTATTTCCTTCCCTAACCTGCAATTTCCCTAGGCGTAATGTCGCTCATTATTAGACACAAGATGTTGGCTACATAGCTGAGTCTAGCACAGATTTGGCTTCCAAATTCTTCTAAGAAGTCTTATAGATGACATCTTTTCTTTTGTCATTTTTATTACATTAACCAATGTGTATAGGAATAGCTTGACCTGGTTTCTAGTTAAATATCCTTTTAAAGTCACAAAACCAGGTCCCTCCCACCCCCTTCTCCTAGCTAAAAATTTTCAAGACATTAGAGTGTTTGGAGGCTTAATTATTTGATTGTGGAAACCACTGCAGATGAACGGGATACTGAAATGGTTACTGTTATAATGTGACGATTCCCCGAATGTCTCTTTCTCTTCCGTTACCACTGCAGAGGCAACGACATGGTAGAAATTTTGCGGTTCTACAGTGCGAACATTCCCAGACATTAAACAACACTGAGAAGGGCCAAAGTGGTGATCGAGCTCAGTAAATGGTGTTTAGAATGGCTTTTATTTCCCAAGCTCAAAAAAACAGAATTGCACTCTGCATGACTTTACATTTTAGCACTAAGATACATTACTAGAAGTAGGTGCTTATTGTTACCGGAAATTAGAAATTATTCTCCAATCACCTACTGCGCATTGTGTGTTCTCATTCTTTTTTTATGTATGGTTTTTAATCATAAAAACAGGGAAAGTGTTCGGTTCTTGCTGTCTGATTCAAAACTACATTGTATCCAGTAGTTTGCAATCTAATGACAAAACATTAAGTAGAACAGAACAAAGTTTATGGAAGAAACCTACCAATACTTTATATAAGCAGGCTTATAATAAAGAACTCATTGAACTGTAGTTTATCTGTTTTTCATAATGAACTAGTCAACTTACAGGCAAAATATGTGAGACTGAATTTCTCTGTGACTCTGCACACAATTTCATCATCTTTGTATCATAGCTGACAGCTCTTTGATGACAAATTTGGTTCTGAACAAGTTAATCAAAATTCCATTTCCAAAATCATTGCTATTTAGTACTGTTTCATTAAGTTTTATTTTTTAGTAAGGCAGAATTTTTTTCCACATAAGAGAATATAAAAGACTCTTAAAAATTATCCCAGGAGTTTTCTTTCATTCACTAAGTCATATGAGGAATTTGCTAAGCAAAGTCACTGCTGGAACAGATCATTAACTGGAAAGTAAAACCTTAGGATGCCCACCTCTGACTCCAGGATATTGGACATGACTTTGGTTCTGAATAATTAACTCAATACAGAAAAAAAAGCACAGTAATAACGGTCACTTGACAACTACCATGTCATGTCTATGTTTCCATGGAGACACAGTCATTTGATTCCCTTGCCTAACAATCATCACTGTAAAATCTAATCTGAGCATCTGTCTTTGGGTGAATTAGTTTATGCATTTGTATGTATTATAATTACTATTACATTTGGATTTACTTCTGACAGACGACGTTGCATTTCTATTTACCATGTTTTCTTCTTTTTCGCTCTCTCCTTTTCTGTCTTGCACTGGAGACCTAGACCACTCTGCTGCTGCTCTGTTTACGTACTTCCAGGGGTGACCGCTAATTTATTGATGGCACACATTTGTGTACTCTCCTCTATCATTTTAAAGCCTATCCATAGCTGAATTGTCCTTTTTAAAAATGATAGCTGCTATCTCAGAGGGCAGATGTGTGTGGAGAAAGGCAAACGTTCCTCAAGAAAAAAATCATTTTAAATTAGTCCAGAAGGTGTCCAGAGCCCTGGCGGGCAGCAGTCCTGCCCAGCCCTGGCCACACCTGCTACTCTCGTGGCAGCTCAGACGCCACGTCGTGGAAGCACATTCGGTTCATGCCTTGCCCTGGCCTCGCCAGTCCACAAATCAGGCCCCAGTGAGATCCCTGAGATGCATCTATAATGTGAACAGTTTCTCTTTGGATGTGACGTTATGTTCAGCACAAACCTGAAGCGCCCCCGCTCAACCCAGTGCTGCCCGAACGAGCCAAACACTTTCACATAAACTCACTCCCTTTGGTTTTTTTTCTCCTCCCACTCATGTGCTCATCAGACACAATGCCTGAATTCTGATTCTCTTGGATACATTTTAGCTTGTTTTGGTCCTTTATTATTTAAACCGCAAACTTAATCAAGTTATTTACTCATCCTAACTTCCCTTATCTCAAAGTATCCTACATGTATTTCTTTTCTTGCTTAAGTTTTTTTGTCCTACAGCAGAAGTTCACAAACTTTCTGTAAAGGGCCACATAGGAAATATTTTAGGCTTGTGGACCTATACGGTTTCTGTTGCAACTACTCAACTCTGCCATTGCAGCGGGAAGGAAGCCATAGATAACATATAAATGAATGAGTGGAACTTGTCCCAATTAAACTTTATTCACAAAAACATTGGTGGACCAGTTTTGCCCAACAGACCATAGTTTTCTGACCAGTGTCCTGCAGTGTTTTCAAAAAGAATCGTTGTGTGGTTAAGTCTTCTGAAGCACTGTACCTGTGAGGATGTTTTCCATGCACTCAAGTGATAATCCAGCTGGGAAAAACTCTAGACTCAAATATCTTTTTATATAACCCTTGAAAAATAATATTCCATTATCCAGCATTGCTATTGAGCAATCTGACAGCAAGGCAGTTCTTGTTAGATTAAGAGAATCTACTCTTAATTTATGGAACCTATTCAGATTTTTTTCTTAGACTTCGATCTTTTTATATTTCACCATAAAATGCATAAGGGTAAGTTTTCATTTATATATTTTTCACAGCGCATATCTTTCAATTAATTGTATGAACCTTTCCTTAATTTGAGAAAAATCTCAATCTTTATTTTTTCAATTATTTCCTTCTCTCTATTGCTTGTCTTTTCATCTGAATCGCCTCTTATTCAGATATAGATGCTACTGCTTCTATTTTCCATAATTCTTAATTTTGTTATATGTCTATTATTTTATCCCTTCCTGATGCCTTCTGGGAAAGGTCCTGGACCTCACCTTCCAGCTCTCTGACTCACCTTCCACTGTGTCCACTCAGCTACTTAACCCCTCTGTTGAGTTCCTTGCTTAAGCTATCCTATTTTTCATACTATTTCCAGCTGAATCACACAGATGACTGTTTTTCTGCTTTATCTGCCCAGTTTCCTATCCGTGTCAGTTAGGAATTATTTATCCTGTGAGTATCAGAAAATCTGATTAAGGAGTGGCTTAAACGAATTAGTCTGTTCACTTTCCATAAATAAGCAAAAGGTTTGGAAGTGGTTGCTGGCATTGGCTCAGCAGTTCAAAGCGTTAGGGCCAAGGTTTCTCCTTCCTCACGATGGCTACGTGGCGATCGCCGGCCAGCAATCTTGCAGGCTGCGGCGGGAGGAAGGGAGGGAAGAGAGAGGACAGAAACCCAGAAGCAATGGCTTTATCAGGCCAGGAAAGGCGTTCCCAGAAATCCTCGGTAGACTCCTGTGTCTCTCTCATCATCTACAGTTATGTGGCACGTCCTCCTCAAGCTGCAAGGCTGTCTCGGTGGTCAATTTTTGGTTCCCCAGACTCTGTAACAAGCAAGCCAACAGACAGGTGGAAGGTCGAGGGGTGACAACGCTCTGGCATTGTTGAAAACCAACAACCTCACTACCAGGAAGCTAGAAAGAGAGGGACGGGTAGGGAAAATTAAAAATACGCAAAGCTCGCTGCTATTGCCAAGTTTCCATTGAATAAATGCTCCTCGGACTGTGGCAATCCTTTAGTTAATTTTCAGAATTCTGCAGAAGTTGATTTGGGGGTTTTTGCCTGTGTTCTTGCTGCTCTCACAGAAGAATGGGCTTTCGGAGGCCCTTGCTCCATCTTTCTGGATGTGCCTCTCAGGATATTGTTTTCTGAATTTCTTCATACAAAAACAGATTTAGGTGTTATAGGTAACCTATTTTTCTTCATGTCAAAGATTATTAGCTTCATGATTTAAAAATATGAAGAAGGCTGGGAGTGCTGGCTCATGCCTGTAGTCCCAGCTACACCAGAGGCTGAGGCAGGAGGATCTCTTGAGCCCAGAAGTTGGAGGCTGCAGTGAGCTATGATCATACCACTGCAGTCCAGCCTGGACAACAGAGTGAGACCCTGTCTCCAAAAAAATCAATCAATAAATAAATAATTAAAAATATTAAGATAAAATAATTTACCTATGTTCAATAATAGGCATAAAAGGAAAGAAAAAAGAAAATCGACATGAATATATATGTATATACATAATCTTGGGTGTAAGGGCCATCTTTTGATTTTTGTTTTCTTAGAACTTTTCACTTTGGTTTTACTAAAATACAAATAATTTTGTAATTAGTCAGATTTTCTTCAAAATTATTACATCTTTGACACAAAACAACTTTCATATTACATTTTAAACAATATGATATACATGAAGTGCATTTTTAAAAGCTCTTTACTTTCACCCTAAAAAGTCAGAAATTTTTCTAAAATGTTACTATTACTCTGCAGCCAAAAAGGGAGGTAATTATTAATACCTATTACACTTTTCTGAGTCCAAGTATTATTAAATTGTTCAAATATTTTATATACTTAAAGGTGAGCAGACTAAAATACAGAAAAATCAGATGAATTTGCATGTTGAACGCACAAAATGGACAGACTAAGGCCAAAGCAACCTAATACGCAGTAAATCTTTTGAAAAATAAGTTTGGGTGGTCATGTCAGGTTTCAGTATGAAATGTGTTCCCAGTTCTTGGTCAGCTCATGGCTGGAGAATGACCAGACATGCCACAGTAGGACAAGCATGAGGCGACATTTACTGAGGTTGAGCAAGATAGGATTATAGGGCAAGAGCAAGATACAGGTTTACAGAGCAGGATATTTGCGCCACCGATGACCACCAGACCCCTTGTCTCAGCAAAGCAAGAGCAAAAGGAAGGGCTTGGTTAGGGTCTGGGTCTTTTATAGTGTCCAGATTGGGACCTCCCTTGTGGCTCAGACATCACGATGGAACCACTTTGATTGGACAGTTGGGAGTTGCATGACCTGAGTCTTACTACGCGTGTGGATCTCCCATGAGCCTCTCTGAGAGTCCATTTGGGGTGGTGAACTGCAACAGCACCCGCTTTCGTCCCTAGGAGCCCCGAATCCCTAGCTAGCTACCTAAGAGTGAGTGTTAGTCAGAAATGGAAGTTTCCATTACAGGGAAAGTCATCAACTTTAACTAGAAGGAACAGAGTAAGTTAAATTAGTAAATTAGTCCAGATGAACTACGCTGGCCAACCACGAATTGGACTGGAAGAGAAATTCTATGAAGAGAGAACACTTGTAGAATAGTGACATGGTTTGTATCTCTATATTCTTTTAATGCTGAGAGTGAGAAAAGACAAGAACACAGAATGAATCCAATCGAGTGCAGTCAATGGGCTCAGTCAAGGCTGTGTTGCTCAGATTGCATTTCTAGTTTCTCTAGCAGCAGGAAACCCCCAGCTTCTTACAATGGCATTATAATGAGAAAAGCCACAAGTAAATGCAGCAAGCAGTAAATAAATTCTGAGTATTACGTGGTCTAGTTAGCTCTCTTTTACTGGAAAATCTGGGGAGGAAGTAGAGAGATTTGCGCCCCAGGCATAGAATGACACTATAAAGAAAAATAATGTGATTTAGATGTAAAATGATCATATATCCTGGTCTGTCTGGGACAGTTCTGGTTTAAGCCTGTTGTCTTGGCTTAATCATTAATATTTTCCCTTTTCACTCTTGGGTATGTCACAGTTTGGCCAATAAATCCTATCAGCCAACTACACAGTCACTCTGCTTACACGTGATAACCTGAACCCGTCACCTTGGGAGAGAACCCGCCGGCCCTGTTGTTTCTCTTGCTGAATCAGAGTGTCCGAAAAATCAGATCGTTACCCATTACCAGTATGGTACCTGGGCTAATCCAGATTCTTTGGAAGGAAACCCCAGATGCTCAGGAAACCCAGACTGAGAGAAGACGGAAACTAACTCCTTCACGTTTTGAGCAGCGGTTCAGAACCATCTGGAAGCTCCCTGCTGGACTTGGTTTCTCTCCAAGCCTTCCCGTCACCCTGTGAACTAAAATCATTAAGCCTCCCCCACCACCAGCTGATTGAATGGAGCCCTCTTGGCCAAGGGGATACCCTGAAACTGATTTGCTGCCATGAGGAAGGAGGTCAGACATGCCTCCTCCTGCCCCTCTGCCTTCTCGGAGACATCCTTTGTGACCCATTAACAGGCCTGAGGCTGTGCAAGACACACCCGCAGGCCCTCAAGTCACATGACAAATCACTATGTTCTGGGTATATGTCAGGTGGCCTGTCTCCAATTTACAGACTTCCTTATCTTAACTTAAAATATGGAGACGCTTGAAGCTCTGACTCGAGGTGGGGGGGAAGGGCAACATACGTAACCTAAACATTTGTACCCCCATAATATGCTGAAATAAAAACAAACAAAAAAAACCACATTCCAAGCCTTTAGACAAAGTTTCATTTCTTTAACCAAGTATAGGTCCAAGAGTCTTTAAACCCACCTATAACCTGCAAGCTTTTCAGGCCAAACCAAAGTAGCCTTCCATGCGTTGATGTATGACTTTACCCGCGACCTCTGTCTCCCTGAAACGTACAAAACCAAACTGTGACCCAGCCACACCGAGTCCACTTGCTCAAGGCTTCTTGGGCGTGGCTCCGGGTCATGGTCCTCAAATTTGGCTCAGAGTAAATCTCATGAATATTTTACAGAGTTTGGCTTCTTTTCCATTGACGACCCTGAAGAAAGGGTGGAGAGGTGAGCATCGAGGAGGCGGGACAGGAGGCCAACGGGAAGTCAATCAACGCGTTCCCAGCCCGCAGTGTTTTACCTCTTCAAACTCCTGAGAGGTAAATGGGGACACGTTTTGTTCTAAGCTAGAACGCTGCAGATTTCAGTACGTTACGTGGATCGAATGCTAATTAAATGAGTTTGTATTCCTTTCCACTCAGTCCTCCCATGGGACCCAAAAAGTTCTTTCTCTTTTTCTCTTTGACCGACTGTTAGAAACCTGCCTGCACGCTCTCGCATGAGAACGCACGTGCAAGGTGTGTAGTTTTCAGCAGTCACCTGCAGGCGCGCACTTACCCAGCAAACGGATGCGCTGTCTCATCCCCATCCGCCTGCCGCAGGCTTCTGCCACAGTCCCTTTGCTCTGCTTCCTGCCTCCTTGGTGCCCGTCAGCCTGCGGCACCCAACGCTGATGTCATCACAGCTCAACTCTAATTCTGTCGTTCCTCACAGTGATGACAATTATTGATTGGTGGGTCAACAAAATGAAGTTTTGCATCTGAAATGTAACCAACACCTTAGAAAGACAGAAACTTACAGGACTCGAGGGTCCTCTAGGATGAGCACAGGCACTTTTTCTTGGAAAACTTACCACGTTACTATCAATTTTACCTACCAGATAACAAATATGAGCATTTTTATAAATTTTTCAAATTTACAGTCATTCTACTTACAACACAATATGTGATAACTTGTGTTTGCCACATAATTGTAGTTTCATAGATAATGTAAGTCACTGTAATTACAATAATCAGTGTGATCTCTTGAAATGGAGGGATTGTCATTCCAGTTCCGCTTTCAGAAAAGGACTTTAGGGAAATGGTCAACCACAAGATCCATGTAATAGAAATCAATTGTTTCTTAGAGCATTGAATTGATTCTGGACGATTTGGAAGAGAAGCTACAATAGAAATTCAAAGCTCCCTTAAAGCAAACAGGCAAGGGATGCATAGAGAAAGATGCTTGCGAATTAATGAACAAAGAAACATTAATCTCAAGTCTGGTACAAGGGAAAGAAGTGAGTTGTTTTTGTTAGCATGTTAGTGTTGTAAAGAGTATCTTAAAGATCAATATTTTTATCATTTTTTTACAACATGTAAAATCTTCCTGTCTCAAGTTCTAGAAAATGGAGCTAAATTATCCTGCTGGACTCATTTCAAAGAAACAAGTAAATGAACCCAATGAATTATCACAGTTTCTTTGGGATCTCTGAGGTTTTTTCTCACAAGGAGACTCGATTGTAAAACGTGACAATGCGCGGGTCCCGGTGACACGCAGGCACGGCCGCCCTGCAGGCCTGTGTCTCCCACATGCGTGGAAAGTGAGCACTGGGAGTTTAGACATTTTAATAAATATCTTGTCCAATCTAGTATTAAAGCAAAAAAACAGTTAATGACAAAATTTTGGAATAAATTTGGAAAAGTCTTACAGGTTTAAATTATATAGTCAATCAGGTTCTTTTTCTATATATCAGTTTTATTTTGAAGCAAAACCTATAATTCGGGATAAAACTTTCTCTATTAAAAGTCAAGGCTAAAAAAGGGTCAGACTCACGCTAAGGGAAGGTATGCGATCTCATTTCAGCAAGTGTCTGTGGCATGTCCACTCTGCGTGAGGGTCCTGCCTTGCAGAAACCCTTGTGTGAGAGAAATAAAGTCACGTATAAAAATTCCACCACATCCATAAAATATTGACAAAATATTATGAGTATACAAAGAAAGAAAGTTTCTTTTGAGGAGATCTAGAAAACATCCTTAGAAATGGTGGTTTTCAAAGGAAAGCTTAAAGGATAAGCCAGGTGTCAGCAATAAATGCGAGCCCTGACCTTCAGATAAAACACAGGTGGCACTCACGGGCTGCAAGGAAAACTGAGAGGTACTGGTGTCTTCAGGCACAAACGTCTAGAGGCAGCAGTTTCTTAACACCTGGTCCAATCCAAGGTGATAACCATTTTCAGTCATTTTGATCAAACAACCCCACTTCCTATTTTATACTTTTAAGTAGTAGCTAAGAGCAAATGGAAGGTATTTGAAAGTATGAATCCCAAGGAGGAAGTAACCTGGTATAACAATTAAATCCACAAGGTTTGGAGTTAAAACCAAGTTCAAAGCCGTTCTATAACACCAGCTATTTGACCTTGGAAAGATGACTAAACATTCTTTATGCCTCAATTCTCTCTTCTATTAAAAAAAAAAGGATAATAGTATCTGTTTCATAACATTGCTGTAAATATAAAAGGACTGATATAGGTAATTTTTTCATCCCTATTTCAATTAAGAATTTGTTACATTTCTCCAAACTCATATATTTTATTAAAATTTTTACCAAGTTACTTGTGTGTATACTAACAACATGCACTATTTACCTTCCGGTTTATGGTTTTATTTTATTTTACTTATTTATTTACTTATTTTTTTAGAGACAAGGTCTTTCTCTGTTGTCCAGGTTGGCATGAAGTGGCCCTGATCATAGCTCAGAGTAACCTCGAACTCCTGGGCTCAGGCTATCCTCCCATTGCGGCCTCCCAACCAAGTAGCTAGGCATGTGCCACCACGCCCAGTTAAATTTTTCTTTCTTTTATAGAGACAGGGTCTCACTATGTTGCCTAGACTGGTCTCAAACTCCTGGACTTAAGTGATCCTCCTGCTTCAGCCTCCCGAATAGCTGGATAGCTAAGACTACAGGCACACACCACCATACTCAGCTAATTTTTTTTTTTTTTTTTTTTTTTTCTGTAGAGACAGGGTCTTGCTATGTTTCCCAGGATGGTCTTGAACTCTCAGCCCCAAGCAATCCTCTTGCCTCACCCTCCCAAAGTGCTAGGATTACAGGTATGAGGCACCACGCCTGGCCTGGTTTCTTAATAAAAGGAAATTATACACATGATACTCTGCAGAAGATAGTAGAAGGCATTCCTGGGAAGAAGGGTCATAAAAAGGGGAAACTGACCTGAAGTTGCTTTTATAAGGAGAGTATATGTGAGACAGAAGTAAAAATTAAAACAAAACCCCATGCAGTGGGCCAAGAAGGCAGTGATGCCCTTCAACCTAACGAAGAGGTGTGGGGAGTTGTGGGCCACCGGGCACCAGCGAACTCTTGGAAACCCAACCAGTCACTTCCCAAAGTGTGACTCATCCATGAAACTCCCACTCAGAGCCAGGCCCGGGCCACTGCCCTGCAATAGCCCTGGGGTTCCTTCCCCTTGATCACAGACCTTCCGCCTTCTACCCGGTCACCAAGCTAGTCTTCCCAAGAGGAGAGGATAGTGATGTGTGTGAGATTTTAAAGGGAGAATAAATACTCCAACAAAACTAAAATAAGACGAACTGGGCATCCAAACGTGAAAACCCTGACTATTACACAACCTGCGTGGCCAGCCAGTATCCCCGACCCCTTCTGATTGTCTTTAGGCAGGGCGTTTGTGACAGTTCCTTTGTTCTCTGAGGACATTTTGCAATCCCTTTGATCCTAGCTGGAAGGAATTAAGAGACCACAAGGTCAGTGATTGAGACGCCCAAAGACAAACTTCTCTTGGGGAACGAAGGAAGCATTCAGAAGTTGTTTCTTCTTCACCCTGCTTGGCAGCTCCAGAAAACTCTCTGGTCTGAGTATGGATTATGAAGTGTAAGTTGTCGTGGTGATGGAGTGTGGAAGGTGTCATAGATTGTTCTTCTCCCTGGATACACAGACTGGATTTTCTAGCCCCCTTCCAGGCAGGAGGGGCCACTGAATGTGGATGCGTCTGGCCGCGCCTGGCCCACAGAAAGCATCCGAGTGTTTCTCCTCACGCCTTCCCTCTCTGGCTCACTGGAATGGAGACACCTTCTAGGCAGACTTGGAAGCCACTCCTTGAAGAAGGCAGGACCTTCATCACCTCAAGTCTGAGGGTGAGTGGAGGGCCACATCTCTGACCTGCTGACCCTCAAGGGACTATTGCATGAGTCACCATTACCCTTCTGTTGGTCTGAAGCCGATACTCATTTGGGGTCGACCCTCAAGAGACTATTACATGAGTCAGCATCATCTTTCTGTCAGTCTGAAGCCAGTACTCATTTGGGGGCATATTTGGTACAACAGTTAGCTTCCCCCAGGCACAGAGAGGGACTCAAGTGGGAAAGAACAGCGAAGTCTGCCGCAAAGTGAGTAGGAGCTTCACCCCTTGAAGGGTTGTTGGCTTTTTTCTTTAAACTCCCTTGAGTTAGGCTTATAACGACACATAGCTCATTCTCATATGTAGGAAGCCATGCTAAAAACCAGTAAACTTTCCTAAGATTCCAGCAGTCAAAGGTGTTTCTGAATTGACTACATTAACACAGATCAGTGGGTCCATAGCAATTGAGAAGGGGCTCTGGTACTATTAATAACTCATTTACTTCCGTTAAGATTTTAGGTGGGCCATAAAAGGGACATGATCTGATAAAATTTAATAGCACATTTCTAGACACACCAAAAAGCAAGGTAAGCAGCAAGAACAGCCACAGCGGTGGTATAAGAGGTGCTGGGACCCGCCACACCATCGACCAATACATCTGAACACTTCATTTATGTCCTACGTTGCCGGAAACTGGGGAGAAACAAAGGGCTCACAACATATGTTTATAATTTTCGCCTTCAGAGAAGTTATAATCTAGTCTAAGAGGCAAGATTCTCATGCATGGAATAACACAAAAAGTGTTATCTAAATGCCATGCGGGTTGCTCTGGGAATTAAATGGCGCAGGAATTCAAGAAAGGTACATGTGTCAGCATAGGTGAACATCAGACGGTTTTCCTGGGAGAACTGTCCTGCAGAAAATAGAGTTTGAAGTTCAGATCAGCGCAGCAAGGGAGGACAGGACGGGGAGGGGGGACCCTGCAGCACCCCAGCCCCCAGCAGCACGCAGACCTCCTGCGGGCTCCAGAGAAACCGCACCCAGCCCCTTCCTCGTCCTCCAGGAGAAGCATGGGCTGTGCCTTGGCAGAAAGGGAAGGTTTCACACGGGCTGAATCTGCTCTCTCAGACACAGGGATCCACTCCGATTATTTACATGACCTTGAACACATTGCCCTTGTGCCTCAGTGCTCTCCACGGTGACACTGGGACAGTAGGAATGTAAGTCCCAGGGCTGTCCGCCTTGCAGGATCTCGCGGGCCAGTGAACACAACATGCCTTGGAAATTAGGGGCGCTATAGACACGGACATCAGCACTATCACCGTCCCCTGCCCCTGCTGTTTGCAAAGCCAGGGGAAGGAGCTGCAGTTCAGGTGACTTCCGTTATGTGCAGCGCCACACAGCCGGGCACGCAGGGCAGGTGTTCCCAGTTTGGGTCCCGCGGTGGCACAGAGCGCCACAGCTCTGGGGTGCAGTTCGCTTACACAGGCGGGTGGCTTCCTGGATGAACACTCTCTCTCCACCGATGGGTTGGCCCTTCTGTTTCCATAGCAACCCTAGATCCACTCCACACTGCCCGGCTTTCTGTCCCCAATCACTGTGACATCTCTTCAACAGCGAGAGACATGAAGTTCCATGAACTAGAAGCGTTTTAATAAATGGAGGTATGATTTCAGCAGAAGCTTTTGGCTTTTTTGGAGGCCCCCAAGTTCTCTGCATGGTATGATAGATTCATAGTTCTTTCCTTTAAGGGGAATTGAAGAAAGCGGACACTTTTAATAAAATTCTTTACAGGAATATTGAGAAAATATTGCCCAGAAAATCGCTCACCGACGTTTATTTCTCCTTCTTCTTCCTGGAGAGAAGATGCCACCCACACAGCTTCATGACGCCCTTGCGCTGCTTCTCCTGACTTAATGTCACCCGACGTCTGGTCAGAGGGGAAGCCCGGAGGCAGGGCAAGGATCACGGCCACACAAAGACTGGAGTGTCAGGGATCTGAATGAGCTCACAACAACCCTGTGAGGTCGTATCTTTCCCATTTTTGCATTTGCGGTGACTTAGGCCCAGAGCATGTGACTAGGTGGCAGTGTTGTAAGGCAGACCAGTGGCAGCGCCAGGATCCAAACCCGTACACAAGTGCGCCTTGACCCGTGGAATTGACCAGGACAGCACGATCGTTACAACTTTCGACGTTCACAAATGACTCTGGTTCTTAGCTTGAATTCCACCAAAAAGCAGCGTCTGAGACAAAGACTTGAAAGCCGACAGTGTATTTAGGAGCTGATCCCAGGAAGAAGGAAATTGGAGAGGGCAAGACAAGAAAGAAGAAAAACGACTCTCAGGTGTGTTATCGTGGTCGCTGATGGGTTCCTCTAGGACGGATTCTGGATTCCGCCACGTCCTCTGAGGAACATGTCGAATGCCTTCTAGAATTACGCACCTGACAGTAGGAGGCTGGAGCATTGATGTCCTAGCCTCACCCCACATCCTCAGGCTGCGTGTTACCCCTGGGCATTTGAGCTCCCCAACGCTTCCTGGCTGCCCTTGTGTATAGGACAAGGAGCTACCAGCGCTTCACGGAAGGCCCTGGCGTAAAACACAGAAAGACCCATAACCAGGCCCCAAGTGGGAGGTTAGTTGTGTGCAGTTGAGACTGAATTATCAGAGAGAGACGTCCACCACAGCTGTCCTGGAATTGGAGCTGCACCTAGAGGTCGTGGGGCAGGCACCGAACATGTCTGCGGCACCCTAATCCATTGTACAACCTGCTGCAATGACGTTGGTTTCCTGAACACTCACACCTGACATGAACGTGCCCTTAATCCTGGTCGCAGAGCAGCCCTGTTACAGGGCACACGGGTTGATCCAGCAGCAGCTTCTCTGGAGCAGTGAGCATAGGCCAAGCATGGGCTCTGGGCAAGATTGCAGAGCTCTACCCTGAGTTCCATGACTGATAAATTTAAGTGCACACGCCACTTAAGCACAATGTGTTTCAGTTTCCCCATCTGTAAAATGGACATGATAGAATCCACCGTGTAGTCTGATGTAGGTTTAAATGAGATAATACACGCAAGGCACTCAGAAGAGCACCTGAACGTAGCAAGTATTCAAAGAGATCGACAGAATTTTATCAATACTTTGCAATCACTAACATATCAGCTGCCTTCTCTCATAGCAGGAGGTGAATGCATTAAAATCACTCCATGTCTTCTCACTCGTGATTAGGAGATGCTAACAAAAAGCTTAAAACAAAATAACTACAAGCACATTAACCTAACATCGTGGTGACAGGAAATTTCACCACCGACACCCAGCATCTCTTAGCACTTTATCTCAGAATAATGAAAAGTGTTCCTCTCTCTCACAAGCTAGAACTAAAGGGAAAAATTTTAAAGGTCCACATTTTCAGTTGGTGAAAATCCTTTCCTCTGCTAGAACAGCAGCTGGTTAGAGAGGGCAAGAAACCAACCAGCACAGGAGCCGAGGAGCTTCTGGTCTCCATGGTAACCGTGTGCCACATTCTGACCCCTTTAATCACCTGATTCTCTTAGGATAAAGAAAGGAGCAAGGAAAAGAATTCTAAGATAAAAAAAAAAAATAGCCATTTGTAGAGTAGATGATGACTGGTCAGCAAAGGTGGCCCAGATGTGATTCTAACTACCTACGGTTCCGTGATATTTCCTTGGAATTATTTTTTCAGTAAGAGTGACGGGTTAATATCGATCCAGCAGAGCTTAGTTCCGATTACTCGTCGCCCCCCTGTAAGCCACAGCACACACGCAAGATGGCACCCTGGCAATAGGGGACAGTTCGCAGCCAGGCCACAACGGGCAGCGAGATAATTGGCCTCCGCAGCAATGAGATTATCATACTTTCCTCCTTACCATAAGCCTTTGCGTGATTTCTAGGAAGGATACTGAACGTCTTTTGAAGTATCAGAGCAGAACATCTCGGAGCAAGGTCCGCAGAGATCCTGCGCCAGAGTCCCCGCGGGACACCATCTGCAGTGGATTCCGGTAGGGCAAGCCTGGAATGGAGCCAGGGAAACTGCATTTGACAAGCCGCCCGGGGAGCTCTTGTGCACCCTGGAGTCTGAAACTCTCATTCAGAGCCTGGGAGTTCCTCTAAAATCCAACTCTAGCCAACTGCCCCGCTCCATTTGCGTTAGCACTCACGCGATCACTTATAAATGTGACAGATCCCACTTTTCTGCAGGTGACAGGCAGAGAGAATCCATTTTTGAGACAAAAAGTCCAGGGAAGCTTTTAAAACCACTGAAGCAAAAGGGAACAAAAATCTATTCTGAAAAACTAAAGCTGTAAATTAACAATGAAAAGTATACCCTGTGGCTTAGTTAATTTTACTTAATCGTCTATATTGCCTCACCAGTTATAATAATGCCCATGTTATAATTACCATAATTACCATTCTTTCACTTTTTTTTTTTTTTTTTTTTTTTGAGACAAGGTCTGGCTCTGTGCAGTGGTCACCACAGCTCACTGCAGCCGCGAACTCCTGGGCTCAAGCAATCCTCCCTCCTCAGCCTCCTGAGTAGCTGGGACTACAGGCGTGCACCACCATGCCCGGCTAATTTCTCTTTTTTTGTCTGTAGAGATGGGTATCGCTACATTGCTCAGGCTTTCTTTTACTTTCGATAAGATAGAATTCTTATGTTAAAAGACAAAAACCTAACGCTATAAATCACTAATTTAATTCATACCTCCTGTAAAATCGTAAGTTACATTAGAAGCCATCCGACTTTCTGCATGCATCCACATGTTCAAATGCTTACCAGGTATTTGCCGTGTGCAGAGCAGTGCTCTACATGCGGGAGTTAAAGACGTCGGAAACCCTTCCCATCACAGTTCACGTTCCAGGAGGGAAGACAGACCACAAACAGCTAAGTAAAATATCCACCATGTCCAATGGTGAAAAGGACTATAGAAAAATGTAGAGCAAGGAATGAGGTGGTTGTACTTTTAAATGACTGGTGTGAGAAGACCCCAAAAAGAAGATGACATTTGAGTAATAACCTGAATGTGATGAGGAAGCAAGTCTTACAAATAACTGGTGAAAGAATGTTCGAGGCAGAGCAAACAGCAAGTGCAAAAGCCCTGGGGCAGAGCTTCCCAGAGGCTAGGGTGGCTGAACAGAGTGAGTGAGGGGGTGAGGAGTAGAGGAGGGAGACATAACACTTCCGGGAGGGAAGGCATATACCACGACCTTTGACTTTCACTCCAGATGAGACCAGAAGAATCCATGGGAAAGTTTTGAACACAGAAATTACAGGGGCTGACTTCCGTTTGTAAGGATCGTTCTGCACCTGCATTGAGAGTAGATTGTAGGAGAGACAAGGACAGAAAAAGGGAGACCAGAGAGAGGGCTTTCTAGTACTTCAGGTGTGACACCACGTCGGATAAGACCATACTGGCAGTCGTGGTGGTAGTGAGAAATGGTAGATTCTGAAAAAGTTTTGAAGGCAAAGTCAAAGAGTTTTGTGAATGAATCAGATATTGGATCAAGAAAGAAAAGGATCGTGGTGTTTTTACCTGAGGAATTGGAAAGATGGAGCTGCCCTTTGCTGGATATGGAAGACTGTGGGAGAAGCAGAGCTTTGGACATGTTAAAATTAAAATATCTGTTAGACATCCAGGTAGCAATGTCAAGCAAACAGTTGGATCTATGGATCTGAAGTTCATGAAAGACGTGTGGGCTAGATGTATAAATTTGTGAATCACCAGCCTGGATGATATTTCCTGAAGCAGTGAGTGTAAACAGAAAGAGAAGTTCAATGTGTAAGTATTGGGGAACTTCCACATTTAAAGCTCAAAGAGATGAGTAGGAGCCATCAAAGGGACTGAGAAGGAACAAGCCAGTGAGGCGGGAGGAAAATACACTTCAGTGGAATGTCCTAGAAGTCAAGTTATGAACGTATTTCAAAGAGGTGGGCATAATCAACAATGTCAGATGCTTGAAGGTCAGTGAGATCAGGACTGGGAAGTGATCACTGGATTGAGCAGCGTGGAGGTGAATGATGACTTTGCCAGAGCACTGAGATGTACTGGTGGGAATAAAATTCTGATTTTATTGGATTCAAGAGAGAAGGAGAAAAAGAAATGGAGAGAACTGATAATAAAAATTCACTTCAAGATCTTAGCTCTAAAGAGGAGGTGAGAGCTGAGGTGATAATGGAGAGAAATATGATGTCAAAAGAAGTGAGTTCTTTTCTTTTTTCTTTCTTTTTTCCTTTTTTCTTTTTAAGAGACAAGGTCTCACATTGTCACCTGGGCTGGAATGTGGAGTGCTGTGGCACCATCGCAGCTCACTGTAACCTCAAACTCCTGGGCTCAGGCGATCCTCTCGCCTCAGCCCCCCAAGTCGCTGGGACTGCAGGCGTGTGCCACCTGACTTGGCCTTCTTTTCTTTTTTTAACTATGTGAATTTAAAGAATGTTTGCAGCCTAAGAGAACATTCAAGTAGAAAGAGGCAAGGTGATTGCAAACTACTGGAGGGCGGAAGTGTTGGGGCCATGCCCTTGAAGGGACAGGAGCTGGCAGTTAGGAGGAGGGGTTAGTCCCAGAACCTTTTTTCTTTAGTAACAAATTGTCTATAACATCAGAGGAGAAAGTGGTGGTGGCAGCTTATGGAAGTCTCCTTCTATGTGCTATTTTCTCGGTGAAATAGGAAACCAATTTATTAAAAAAAGGAGAAATGGTGAGAAGCTTTGGGAGGTTTGAGGTGGGCTGTTGCTCCATAAATTAATATAACTATTGGAGACAGAAACATCTCAGGAGTTTTGCAGATTTTTGCCATGAAGGAATATGTGAACATGTTAGGTTGCATATCGAAAGCTGTTTCACCTCAGGAGGGCATCTCTGAAAGATCAGTGGCGGCTGTATCCCACAATGGCGCTGCGATTCTCAGACCTGAGGTTTGGACTTGCTTTGAAAAGCAAGGCAGGTCAGCTAAAAACTACAGGATGAGAGCTGATCAAAGAGTGCCCGCCCGACAGCCACCTGTGGCTGAAAGCAATTAACCCAAGGGACAGTTCCTGCTTAAACTCCTGACTACCCGTCTCGATACACAATAACTTGATAAAGAAAACATGGAGCCAATACATCTCTGTTTAACCCTTCTGTTAAGTGATAAATTTACTTTAGAACTTAGAAATTAGTCTTTAAAAGATTCTGTAACCATTTGTTCATGTAGATAGAATTAGTTAAGGGATCTGTAGAAGCCTTTTGAAAAACTTTTAACCTAAGAGGAGCTACCTGCTGTTATGCAAATCTGTTACCCCTGGCAACTAATCACTGTACCTATAAATGCCCGCTCTGCCATTTGTGATTGACAGAGAAATCCAAGGCCCCCTGAGTACACACTTTGCTTATAATCTTTATAAATCTATAAAACTATACCTTCATCTCTGTATATTCTTTTATTTCCATTATTTTCCATTTTCTATTATTTTCTTATCCTTTGCAACAACCCCTACCAAAGGGACCTGATTTTTTTGCTGGGAGCATGGCCATCTCCCTGCAGTGGGCCATGAGGGTGAGAATTGTCCTGATCCAGGGGACTGGGCAGGGCATGGACTTGGGGAATGTGGTGTGATCACCAGCAGCAAGGAGTATAGGTGACACTAGTCAGCAACTTTGGCCTGAGTGTCTAGGGAAATGTGTAATTATGAAGTAATGCAAAAAATCTTGATTTAACCATCATAGCAAATTTTACAATTCACTTAAGAAATTCTTCCTCTTAATCTTATCGAAGATCAGTTTGAGTATTTCTCATTCTCCCGTAGGGTGCTGAGTCATGGTTCTTACCCCTGCCTGCTAGAGATGCGTTTTGGAGGGTTAGTTACTGAATCTATTGGTCTTTCACTGTATAAGAAAGTGAGGTATGTTTTCAAAATACCCCTCTGTTTCCAACTCCTACCTTCTCCTCTCTCGCATAAGAATCTCTGTGGTGTTGTTTATGCTGACATACTTTCTAAGTTTATTCCTACCAATGGTATGGTAAATTCTACTCCAAGGAAATTATTCTCAGTCTTGAGCTTTTGAGGTCCTGGGTAAATACCGAAGACTGATAAAAAACTTTCTCAAAGCAGAAATAATTTTAGTTCAAAACCACATGGCATATTACATGTCATTTATTAATGGCAAGAGAGATAATACTCAAATTAACTGAGAAAGGATTTTACAGCTTAGAAAATTGGGATATTTCATATGAATCTCAGGAATTCTTGCAGTCGGTTCTGCTTCTGAGTGGTTCACGTACAAGGTTTTCATCCACTGCTGGCTGATTAGCGCCGGCTAATCACCTCCCTGTATTTCCCACGGATCCACTGATTTCTGGGCAGTGAGGACTGAGTATGATAATTTATGTAGGGTGTTTAGCACACAATACCTGACAAACAGGAAGAATTCAATAGGTTAGTTTTTACTAAATTTATAATATATTATGAATGTATTTTATCCAAGCTGCATAGTATATGGGACAGTGGGTTGATTCCCAATTCTTCTACTGAGATTCAATTTCTCGGTTTTTAAAGAGAGAGAATTCCTACCTCCAGTGGGGGTCCGTAAAGGACTTCTAACACAGCCCCTGACACTTTCTAAATATTCATTAAGAGATGGCACTAATTACTATTATTAGTATTCGTTTGCTAGGCCGCCAAAACAAAATACCATGGTCTGGATGACTTAATAACAGAAATTCACTTTCTCTCTGTTCTGTAGGTTAGAAGTCCAAGATCAAGGTGTCGGCAGGTTTGGTTCCTGCTGAGGCCTCTCTCCGTGTGTTGCAGATGGCCACCTTCCTGCCGTGTGCTCACGTGGTCTTTCCCAGGTGTGTCCCAGTCTCCTCTTATAGGAACAACAGTCAGATTGAATTCCAGCCCACACTGAGGGCCTCATTTTAACTATCCCCTATTCAAACACAGTCACATTTTGAGGTTTTTGGGAGTTACAACTTCAGCATATGAATTGTGAGGGACAATTGGCCCATGACACTATCCTTCAGCTTTCTTGTCCCTTTTCATTTCATGTAATTCAACTACCTTGAAAGACACCTAAAGAAACAGGTATTTTCAATGCTCCAGATACCATAAGCTGAAGAAATGAAGAAGTTTATCTATAATTCTTCCTTTTCCCTTCAGTAAACAGTAAACTTTTCTTTTCCTCCCCTTGCTTCATTTGTAGGTCCTGAAATTTTAGAGAGTGCTTCTAAAAGTACACCCACTTTAATAAAATGTCATCATGATAAAAGAAATTGTATATAAATTATATATCAAGAATATTTATTTTAAAATATTTTATTTGTACCTGTGACAATGAGTTCCATGAGCAAATTAATGTGAAGAAGAATCAGAATACTGTGAGGTGAGAAAAATTTTTAACCAATATAACAGGAAAAAGTCTTTTACCAGAATTGATAAAATAACTGGCAGAAAACAACTTTGGCAAATGCCATAGCTCGCCTACCTTTTGCACCAGTAGAAACCCAATTGCCTCCGTCCTTCTGCAAGAAGCCATTGGCCAAAGGGGAGACTGAGGCTGTCCAGGCCCTGTGGGTAACTCACGCTCAGCCACAGTGATTCCTGTCCCCTTTGCCAGCCACTGGCTGAGGTGCAGCCCAGTGAGTCCTCAGAAGAGTCTGTGGAGAGCTCTGGAAAAAGAATATGGGGAAGTTATACATTTTTCAAAATATTGGGACACTAGAATATTATCTTTGGAGCTTTTGCAGCCATCTTGTCCTCCAAAATAAATTCCTTTCTTTTCCCTCTGAAACTGTGCGTGAAATAAGAACAGGAAGCCGGGCAAAATGCCACACCACCCAATATACGCCGCTTTGGCGTAAGGATTATTTTGAGCTAAAGGCACTTGGAAAACAGCAGATACAAAAGGGACACCCTGATCGCCCCTTTTCTCCTTGTACCAGCAAAAAAGCAATTCTTGTCGCTAGAGATGGGGAACTGAGGCAGCGAAAAATCTGTACGAATAGGCCTTGTTAAAATAGTCTTATCTTCCTTAGCTTCCCCATATGTTTTAGTGACTTTTCCACGATTTCCATACTTTCTTCAATCTACTACATAAACATCTGGGTTTTGCCACTTCTTCGGGCTTCCATTTTCCTGCAGGGGCTCCCAGGTCCCTGCGAACACCTGTCTGCCCGTCTCCTGTTCATCTACCTCCTGCCAGTTTAAGTCTCAGGCCCAGCTGGTGACCCTAACAGGGTAGGAATGAAGTTTCGTCTCCCCTGCAAGAAACAAGGCTCCAAAATCAGACAAGAATTGTTGCTCAAAGAGAAATTAATTTAAAAGACCTGCTCAAAGACAAACAGCCTGGATCACCAGGACACTGAACTAGATGAGGTCAAGAACAAATTGCTGGGGGAACAAAAAATTCCAGACCAGAATTCTTGAAGAGTGGATAAAGAAAATTGCTCATGTGAGTGGGAAGGGCAGCAAGCTGTTCTTAGTTCTTTCAAAAGGCATTATCTTTCAAAATTATTCTTCTGTTTAATGATATTTTGATATTGAACAAATGCACTGAATTGGGAAGTTCGCGGCTCACACCGAGAGGACCTAAGCAGCGAGCACATCCGTGATCTCAGGCAGAGCCGGCAGAAACGACGGCTCTGCTGTTGCCTGCGCTTGCAGTTTCTGAGAATTGCAATTCCAGTTGAAATGCTTTTAGTGTTGTGAAAAGATAGCACTTATCCAAGTGGCATTCCCTCTTTGGTCTCAATCAGCGACACTGGGGTGTTTTAAAAATATGAATCAATCTATATCTTGTATGGTCGGAAAAGTCAACTCTTCACACTGCCCTGTGCCTTCCATTCTCAGGGCCACCGTTATGGCACGTCTGTGCAGGGGAGGGTGGGAGAGCTGCAGAAGGTTCCGAGCCACAGGGCGCTACAGACACCAGCATCCATCCAGGAACTCAGGTTCCATGAGAGCGGAGATTGGGTCTGCTCAACTCTGTGTGTGCATTGCCCAGGCAGCTCAGTGAATGTTGTGAAATGAATGCGTGAAGGACCAGGAACTACAAAGAACTCAGAGCTCCCACTACAGTGTGTACCAGTCCCTCTACCCGCAACCCCATTACTTAAATATTCATTATCCCCCGCTGTGCAATATGATCTTTGCCTGTTCCAAGATGACTCAGAGTCAATAATGACTATTAAATTCCCAACGAAAGCCTGGATTCATATTTATAATCACTTTTAATCTACCAGTGCTTCACAATTTTTTATGAGCCTCCTATAATGGCGTCACATGACCCTGTCTATCTATCTGAGATCTGGCATCGTTTCAAAACAGATCACTTTAACTGTACTCAATAAGTAAAGCTATGATTCTTCACAACTCCCAAGAAAGGTGAATTTACCCACATTCTGTTTTCAAGAAGCTGGGAACAGATGTGACAAAACAGGTCAGAAAAACAATTGATCATGTTGACTCTACGCCGTAACCCAGCAATCACACAAACCAAGATGGCAAGATGATCACAGACCTTTGGTGACAGGGCTCATTATCTTAAAGAGAGATTTAGCAGGAGAGAACAGTTCATCTTGTTCAGTGAATGGAAAATGTTGGAGCTTAATAGCCATCATTTTAATAGCATCTGCAGCCTCGCATGCAGGAAAAAAAATCACGACGTTTAAATCCAGGTGACGATTTATTTGTGGTAGACACATTACTACGTAAACACTTAAAATTTTAATTTGAGTAAGTTAACACTGCCCTCCTGGACCAGTGCTGTCCCCATTCGCATTTGAGGGGATGAGGTAAGAAACAAGGGGTGTCGGGGACAGTGAGGAAGGGAGACAAAGCTTCTGCTCCCAGTGCCCATGTTGATTCTGCAAAGCTCTTAGAGTCAGATTATCTCTTGGGGCAAAGAGATGTACCTTAAAAGTATGGAAGGTTATTCTTCATCTTGGAGAAAAACAATTTTTTCTTGGCTGGGTTATAGGCTTAAAAGCAACCAGAATGCCCAGTCTCTGCAGCAGCCTCGAGTAATTAATTTCTGCCCGTGCAAGAGTTCATTGAAGCCTGCCGGGCCAGCAGAGAGCACAGGCCGATGGGAGCCCCTAGCAACAGCAGTAAAAGAACAAGAAATGGTTAAATCCTCTCCATGGCAATTCGGAGTTTTTAATGTGCTTACACCCAGCGTTCTCATTTTTAACTTTTGAAAAAGAAATTCACTAATACTTTAGAGCAAGATTAGAGACACAAATTAGCTTGAAGAAAGTAAGCGAGTCAGTATGGCGAGAGATCGCAGGACAAATTCTGAAATTGGACACATCTGAGTTTAAAACCCAGAACCCCCATTTCTAACTGTGCGCACTTAACTTCTTCAAGCCTCAGTGTCCCTGTTATTAAAGGAGATGAGTAAATCTATTTCATAGCATTGATTTAAAGATTACATAGGATTATTTATGCAAAGCATTTCTCAGAGTGCCTGCAACTACTAAACAAAGGTATTTACTATTATGCCAGTAATAATAATGATCTATTAAGCACTGTTAACATCTCAATACGTAGTCTTTCATTTTGTTTTCTATGAGTATGCTCACATGTATTTTTTATACAATAATGGAATTGTACTATGCATAATGGCTGTAGCTTGCTTTTCTAAAGTAATTAACAATATATTGTGTGGAGTTCTACTCAGCCACAAAAAACAATGGTGATCTAGCACCTCTTGTATTCTCCGGGATAGAGCTGGAGCCCGGTCTACTAAGTGAAGTATCCTAAGAATAGAAAAACAAGCACTACATGTACTCACCATCAAATTGGTATTAACTGATCAACACTTAAGTGCACACAGAGTAGCAACATTCGTCAGGTGTCGGGCAAGTGTGGGGGGTATATTCACACCTAATGGGTGTGCACCGTCTGGGGGATGGACACGCTTGAAGCTCTGACTCGGGTGGGGCAAAGGCAATATATGTAACCTAAACATTTGTACCCCCATAATATGCTGAAATAAAAAAAAAATAACAAAAAAAACCAATGTATTGTGACCATCGTTCCATGTCAATAAATCAAGTCCCATAATAGAATCAGCAGTGGCCGGGTAGTAATCTAGGTCTGAACAATAATTTATTTTACTGATCCCCTTATTGCCAAGCATTTAGGATGTGCACGAATTTTCTCTGATAAACAATGCCTTGATGAATAACCTTGCTCATAAATGCTCTGATATAATTCTCATTGGGTTAAATTCCTAGAAGTGAAAGCACCGAGTTAAACAAAGTATATGTGCACTTTTTTTAAACTTCTTGACAAATTTTGACACACTCTTTTCCAGAAGACTCCCCCAGAGAATTTCTGAGATTTTCTTTTACTGAAACTTTACCCACATTGGGTACTGGAATTTCTCCTTCAAAGGGTTTTTTCCAATAGCAGTGAGGGGGTGTTTCATTGCTGTCACTGCAAAACAAAAACCCTTTAAAGGCTAATCGAAATATCCTAATTGCTGTTTTCTAGTTGAAGTTTATTCTAGAACAGGAATCCACAAACTATGGTGCGTGGGCCAAATCCTACCTGCCGGGCTGTTTTTGTACCAGTTAACAACTGGTTTTTCAGGCGAACATTTGCAATCGATTTGATGACAGGGAACACCACTTTTACCCCAATTAAGCAAAATGTTTCTTTTAAAAAGAATTCAATTCTTCTCATTAACAAACTTGTATTACAAAATCTTGTACTCGATGATTATTATTATATTTTGAATTTTGTTAAAAATGTTATGGAAATTTGTTTTCTCTCATTATATAAGTATCTATTTAATATTCATCTTGATTTTGCATGTTGGCCTAAAAAGCCTAAAATGTTTTACAGGAAAAAGTTTGCCAACTGCTCTTTAAGAGTATTAATTAAAAATATAAAAATTTAAACATATTTTGAAGTATTTCAGCTAATATATTTGGGCGACAAATTTAACCAGCATATTCCTTTATTCTGCATATCAGTGATTTTCAAACCTGGAGTTGTCAGGTTCCCCAAAGATAATGTTGGGGAAAGAAAGGAAGGCCAGGAGAAGCCAGAAATCTGCAGACTTAACCATTTTTATTGTTTCTTCTTTCAGATTTGGGTTCCAAACCAGGTTTTATGTAAATAATTAGTCCCACTATAAAAAATTGAAAAATTTAAAACAAAAAATAAAAAAGCCTGAAAACTGCTTGCTGATACGGAACAGGGCATCCCTTAAGCCAGGGATCTCTTTCACAAGTCGTCATCCAGCAGCTGCTGGCAGTAAAGAGTTCACAACAGGCCTCAGCCCACCTTCTTTCCAATCAAACTGGTCCACTTTCTAAAGGGCTGTACATCCAACTGACAAAACACGGCTAATGACCGATCCTAATAAACCTGAACTGGAATCCGTTATTTTTTCTCCTTCCAGCAGAAAACGAACCTTGATTCACACAAACTATTTCACACTCAAAACTGTTGCACAAGTATTCCCACAGTAAGGGAGAAACAATAGAATTTAAAAGGAAAAAATATGCACAGAACAGAAAAATGCAGGCCTAAGTTTCCTTCGTTTTTCTCAGCTATTTATTCAGGTTGTAAAAACTAACTTACAATGAAGGTATTCCTTCACTCTGTAGCAAAATGTCATGAAGTGGTGAGTAGCAAAAAAATAAACCCAGAAATAAGAACTGGATTGTTTTTCCATTAACTGTGGCTTTCTTGATGATTGTGCATTTCCAGAAGGGTTAACAGAATCGCCTCTTCTCCCTTTCTGGAGATACATCCCAACCGCAGAGCTCCTCTAACTTCGGGTTCAGTTTGGCGGGGAATTCTTTCAAGTACACAAGCAAGAAAATAGTCGATTATTTACTGGGCATAGGCTACTAAAAATCAACAACAAAATAATGTATCAATTTTCATAACAGGAGCTCTGGATACGAGAATTAAAATTTCTAGAAATAGTTTATATGAAAGTAATCCTCATTCTGGAATCAGGTAAATCAAATCAATAGAATTATGAAAAGAGTCACAGTGACAACAGCAATAGCCTCATTTGGGTGCTTGCTGTGTGGCAGGGCCAGTAAATCACGAGAATCAGACTGAACTGACAGACCTTCAATAGCAAAAACAAACTTATGAACCAGACCCTGCTCTAAATCAACACTGTGTATTAGCTGCTCCAAGTCAATGGCACCTGTGAGGCAGGCACCGATATCAGCATTTTACAGATGCGGTTCAGCAGGGCGCCGGCTCGTGGTGCTGGTGCAGGACACCGTGGACCAGGGACCGGAGCCTGGGGCTCCTGGCCCCAAAGCCACGTGCTCACCCACAACCTTCTTCGGTCATCAGACCTGCCTGATGATGGAAGGTGGGAAGGTTCTACCAGGATAAGCTCTAGTCTCAATCATCACTGAAATAATGAATAAAACAGTTTTCAAAAGCAAAAAAGGAATAGAAACCGCAAAGAGTGATACAGGAGGTAACTACTACAGAGTGCATTTGATCCCTCACTACTGTCTTCAAAAGGCGTTAAAATGAAAAGCAGAAAAATGAGCTCCGTATTGATCTCAATGCATCAAGCCATTAGGCAGAACAAGGCCAAAGTCCCCCAATCCGGCCCAGGGGAAAGTGACAGCCACAGCAAGCGGAAACAAAAACCTAGCGGTTCCAGGCTTCCCAAGTGGTGATGCAACCATGGCACCATTAGTAGGTACCAGGGTAAATGGCAAACGTACTGAAAATCCCCAAAATTGAACGAAAGTTGTCACCACTTCCAAAATTGCATTCTGGGCGATGCTAATAGGAATTCCTCAAACAGGAGGGTCACAAAGCTATGTGGTTTGATAATGTGGGGAGAAACTGAATCAAAAAGAGTGACACGGGCTTCTTTATTGCAGGACTTCTAGAGTCTTTGATATGCTAAAGCTAATCTCCATTATAATATTTAGCATTTCCTAAATGTATCTGAACACAGTATTTTTTCCTAGAAAAAGATGTTAACATTTTGCAGATCGTCTGTTTTCTATATAACACAGTTTGCATGCATTAATCAACCTTTATTCTTCCTCTGTGGTAAAAACTATCAGAGCGTGTTGCTGGGAGAAGGGTTTGTACTGTATGTGTTGGGTGTTCGCAGCCACACAGACTCACAGGTAAGATGGTACCATAAACCAGCAAAGTCAGGACGTCTCACTGGGTGAACTGCAATTTGCTCCATAGTGGGTCTGCTAGACTGAAGTTCACCAAACTAGCTGAGCCGGGGAAGGACTAACCATAGACAAACATGTGTGCATATATCTGTTTCTGCTGTTATGTAGACAGAGACTCCGTCACCTTCTTCAGAGATTCACAGAATTCCAGGGTCCAAAAAAGCTTAAGAACCAACTATACTTTACAGAGTCAAAATAATCTTGCAAGGGTGATAGATATTAACACTGAATTCCAGATGCTACTTATCATTTCAGACAAATCACGGTTTCTCTGGAGCTTAGTTTCTTCATCTAAATTATGAAGACAATATTCTTTGTCCTATGTACCATGCAGAGCTGACATGAATATGAATATGAAATTATATAACAGATGAAGAGAAACTTTGATTAGCTTAAAGTGCTATGCAAATATTAGAATTATTTGAATTTTTATTAGAATTATTTTTATTAGAATTATTATAATATTATCATTATTATAACATTAAATCATATTTCCTCCTACAAAGGCAATATGGGAAAGCAAAAAATCTGCAGCATTTTGAGATTAGTAATCTGTGTCTGAAAACCACCACGAACTACAAAGAAATTGGAAGTCATCAAAGAATAAGAACTAAAATCAAAGCAAATCTCTCTGTCAGACAAGCTCAAGATGGCAATTAAGTCATTTAATGAATCCATCTGAATCCAGGCAGGATTTCCACTGATCTTACACATTTATTGCTAAACACCAACATTTTAAGTGAGAACGGCATTTAAATATGTTGGTAACATTCTGCTATACATGTATACATACATGAAAAGGAAGCAAATCTAGGGTAATGGTGGGACCATAATGATAGCATCAGTGCAACTCGTTTGTAATTGACGATAGTTTCGTGGTCTTGTAACCACAAAATATAAACCATTCATGCTTCCTAAGTGCCATTCAGAGGATATAGGGGTTTGTAAAAGTGGAGTGTTTACTCCTTACCAGGTATGTTACATGCATGGTCACGTTAAATCTGAGATAGAAATTATTATACTTATTTTCCAGATAAGGAAACCGAGTTCTAGAGAGAAGAGACCCAGTTCACAGCACAAGTAGTCATCAGAGGTAGGATTAAAAGTCTGGTCTCTCGGCCAGGCGCAGTGGCTCACGCCTGTAATCCTAGCACTCTGGGAGGCCCAGGCGGGAGGATCCTTTGAGCCCAGGAGTTTGAGACCAGTCTGAGCAAGAGTGAGACCCCGTCTCTACTAAAAATAGAAAGAAATGATCTGGACAAGTAAAAATACATAGAAAAAATTAGCCGGGCATGGTGGCGCATGCCTGTAGTCCCAGCTACTCGGGAGGCTGAGGCAGGAGGATCGCTTGAGCCCAGGAATTCGAGGTTGCTATGAGCTAGGCTGACACCACGGCACTCTACTCAGGGCAGTAGAGTGAGACTGTGTCTCAAAAAAAAAAAAAAAAATCTGGTCTCTCTGATTCCAAAACACTCTCCCCTTTAACACATCCACTGTTTCTCCAATTTTAAGTAAATAAACTAAAAACAAATGTAAGGAAATGCTTTCAGTGATACAAGATGCAATCTAAAAGTTTAAATAACTGAAAATAAATTTATATTAAATTTTTAAGAAGAAATAATGTCTGTAGTTATCCCAGAAAGTTAGTTTTATAATGATATTCGTAGAAGAAATTTCAAAAGGAAAATAAATTACTTTTAACAGAAGTAATAAGTAATTAGTAATAAGTAATAAGTCAGTGGCCGTGTGAGCGGTAAATGAGCGAAATAATATAACTTAAAATAACAGAAGCACTCGGTGGCTAATACTTATTGATTGATTGACAATAGGCCAGCACTAAAAGAATAGAAGTGTTATATTTAATCTAATGTTCTCTGCTCAATATTACCTGTTTTTATACTAATCTGGAAATAGCAATAGCAAGTTCTGTATTTTACAACCAGGTTAAAGAATAATCTAATTTCTTTGCACCCTCTGAGTCCTTTTAAGGAGGTTTTTTTACCTTCCCAAATCCTGTAGAATACCTCACATATCATTAATTTCAGCTCTGATGCACAACGCATTTAAGGAAGACATTTCCCATTCTTTATTCATCAACAGAAAAACACCAGCTTCAAAAATACCTTTCCGTGGATATCAACTCACTACCATTTCTTCAATGAGTGAGTCAATAAGACGACAGCCCAGACCAGCATTCCTGGGTAAAAACTCCAGAGTTTTTTCAGGAGATCCCTCAGACCCGTGACACATAAAACAGGACAGGCAGTCAGAGTTCCGCCTGGAAGTCAGGGGCTAGATAGTTCATGTGAGTATAAAGAATTATTCTCTTTTCCAAAATCCACATCTAATCCCTCTGTGGAAATATGAATTAGTTTAGCAGCTTAAAAGACACAGGGAGGCCACATAAAAATGAGAAAGTCCTGGGAGTCCTGTTATGTCAGCGACAGGGAACTTTCTTTAGTGGCCCAGCCCTGAGCCAGCGCAGGGGTCCCCGGCATCGGCCACTGGGAGGGGCAGGAACAGGGAGCGCCAGAGGGTCAGGCCGAGCTGCAGGGCCCACCTCCAAGCTGGGGAGTGGAGATCTCTCTTGATTTCCAAGGCCTGGTGGCCTAAGCATCTCTCTTTTCTCTTGTAGATGTGGCAAAAGTCCGCTCCATCCTCTCGGGATCCACCTGGGCCCAAGCATTAACCTGACATAAAACAGATTAATAAGAAAAAAAGCACACAAATTTATCTAATGCAAGTTTCACAATGCACAAGGGACCTACAAGGAAATGAGGACCCGAGGAAGCGCTTGGAGTCGGTCACTTACACACTGAATTGGACGAAGAACAGTAAGTTGTGGAAAAGTCCCTAAATGATGTGCAGAGGCTTGAAAGATCAAGAGTCGCTGGAACAAGGTCTGTCCAGAATTCTCCTGGCTTCAGCTTCCCATCCTCGATGGCAAGAATGCTATTCCCCTCCCCGGGGACGGGGAGGGCATCTTTCACACAGGAATTTCACCTCCTGGCTTGAAGAAACAGCATGAAGGTCAGCGTGATCTCCACGTGTCCGCTGTTTCATTAAGTGCCTTTAATTCAAAATAGAGAGCATGCCAGAGCCGCACATGTGGGTGGCGTGTTCTTACATCCTCACTTTCTTCCTCTTGGAGATTGCATGCAACCTCCCAAGCTCAGGATGTTTCTCTCCAGCACAGCAGAATGTAAAAATCGCTTCCTTGCCTCACTCCCAGAGACTCCAGACCCCGAAGCTAACTCCGGGGGACAGCGGGAGAGGGTGGCCAGGGGCAGAGCTGGATACCAGAATTTGGATTGCAAAAGAGAACGTGGAGGAAGACTGAATCTGTTAGTCTGCTTTGATTGCAAGCAGTCAAAAAGCAACTCAAAACGGTTTGCACAACTAGGACTAGTGGTTAGTACACATACCGAGAAGTCCCAAGGAAGTGGAACTCCAAGGAAGAGGTTTGTCAATTCAGCTCCCGAGGAGGTCCCCAGGGGCCACCTTTCCGTCCTCTACTTTGCATTCCCATCATCCCCCATCCCCACGCTGTTCCCCCTCAAGGTAAGTGTAGTAGTTTGCTGGTGCTGCCTAACGAAGTACCGCAACGCGGGTGGTTTACACAACAGAAATGTATGGCCTCACGGTTGGGGCGGGCGGAAGTCCAAGATCAAGGTGTGCACAGGATCGGTGCACTCCGAGGTCTGTGAGCGAGAATCCGCCCTGTGGTCCTCTCCCAGCTTCTGATGGTTTGCTGGCCATCCTGGGCACGCCTTGGCTTGAAGACGAATCACCATGATCCGTGCCTTCATCTCTACATAGCGTTATCCCGTGTTCAAATTGCCCCTTTTTGGAAGAACACCAGTAGTACTAGATTAGGAGCCCACGCTACTCCAGTATGACCTCGCCTTAATCAATGACACCTACGATCACTCTGTTTCCACAGAGGGTCACATTCTGTGGGGGTGGTGTTAGCAGGACATAATTCAACACAGAACCATCGGGAAAGAGCTGCTCCAGGCATCTCGTCTGCAAACAACGGCCCGAGAGAGAAAGGTTGAACCCTTCTTGCTCCTTCTGAGAAACTTGGCAGCTCGTGCGCCAGCCCATCTCAGGGGTCAGGACTGTGTGACATGCCCACCTCAACCAGCCTCTGGTGAAGGGGCTGGAGCTGCACACATCTGGCGGTGAGATGCCACAGAGCGGGCAGTTGCTGCCTTGACTGACAGACAGAGAGAAGGAACATGGTAACGTGGTGAGCACGTGGGTTCCCATATTCCCCTAGATCTTTCCGTCCTCGAAGTTGTTAGCACTTCACCTTTTCTTTTCTAATCATATCTGTTAGCCTTTTTAGAATCCATGTTCGCTGAAGAAAATTGGAAAGTATTAAAAAGAGCAAATTTTGAATGATTCAAAATCCCACCAAAATTCATTCTTCTAATTTCTTCTTCTGACTTACTGACATGCATGTTTATTGAGAAAATATTAACATTTCACAAAAAAGCAATGTAAAATGATTCATAATCCCTCAGAGATATCCCCTACTGTAGTAGAAAATATTTTCCTGTGTGTGTATATTACACATACATTTGGAGCAAAGCTCGGGATTACGGTCTGAACTCTGCTGAGTAGCCTGCTTTTTTTTCAGTTAGCATTTATTTAATTGTTTGCATTTCCTTTCTCATTATAGTAATGCTAGTAATCATATTACCTGGAACATCTCACTCCCAACACATATTTACATTCCACAGTTACCCTTCATATCATTAATTGCAAAAGAATTCCATCTCAAGTCACAAAATAGGGCTCTTGGTTCCAGTTGTGGGAGAGAAGAGGTCTCGTCAGAAAGGAATTGGACATTATTCACTAAAGCCAAAGTCATATAGTCAAACACTACCTCCTCTGTGGAATAGTTCTGACTCCCAGCCTAAGAAGACTTTTCCCACCGTGCTCAAATTGTCTGTGTCTGTCTGTCTGTCTATGCTTTCTGTCGTAACACTATGAGTTGTGGCATAACTGTTTTTTTGTTTTGTTTTATACATCGCATGATAGCCCTGAGAGCAGAGATGGGCTCTGATTCATCTTTGTATCCCCCAGTCCTGGCATCGTAGACATTGGACATCTATCTTATTGAGCAAATGAGTTCATTCATTTATTCACAGAACACGCTCAGAATTTTTTTCTCATTCTCTGCAATAGTTCCCTGCAATTGTTTATCTTATTTAAGAAAGAGGCAAAGTTCAAAAAATTAATTTTTAAAGCATCATTTGGAAGAAAGTGAAATGTGATTATTTCAACACTAACCTGGATATTATGCTTAAATATCAGTGAAGCATGTGCCTATAAAAGCCAGATGTCTATAAAAATCAAGTGATAACTTGACAACCAGGTGACGGTTGCTAAGAAACTGCATTTTTCAGTGAATGCATGGCGTATGAAGTATGGCCTAGATTCATACCCTACATTAAACATCTTCTTTGGAGTTATCTATAAAGTGTGATTTTTGCATAGCTTGTCAAGGTATATAAACTACTCACTCATTTATCCTGCTCCTGCTATTAAAAGTCATGTTTCTATACATAGAATATTATTCCAATGCCTTATCTGTCCTGAGCTCAAGGTCATTTAGGTCATAGACTGAGGCCTCCTTTGGCTCTGAAACATTTCAGTGGCATCCAATGTTAGCTACCCTCTCCCGCAGCTACCACTGAGGAACCAACAACACTTTCGGTGCATTAACCTGCTAAATGCAAAAATTAAAACATCTACAGTGTCTCTATGCATTCCAAAGTGAAGTAAAAATGAACTGGAGATTATCTTCAAGTCTTGAAACATAATGGAGATTTTGCTATATTCTGCCTAAAACAAGAAGTTGACTCCAGACCTTGAGTCAGTGGAGGTCCAAAAATTGCTGAGGGGCTGTGCCAAATTCAAAAGCCAGGGCTTGTTTGAAATAAATATCTCGATATTTAACTGCTATATTCGAAAAATTTTATTGCAAGTAATGGAAACGCAAATCGAGTTAGCTAAATTTGAAAAACTAAAGCACTTATTGAGACATTAAAATAATTTGGGTAACTCATAAAATTGAAGAAACTGCAGAAAAAAACAGCAAAATACTGAGGGTATCCAGGCCTACAACCAAGAACAGGTCAACACCTCTCTCTCTCTCTACCCGTGTCTTCTACTTCCGTCTGGGCTTCTATTTCCTCAGGTTTCTCCTCGTGCCAGGGATGTCACCAGAGGAGCTCTGCGGTCATGTGCAAGAGGCAAGAGCTCCGGCTCTCCACATCCTTGGCAATTTCTGTGCAAACACTGTGCCTGGCTCAGCGTGGTGACTTGCCAGGCTGGTGGCACAGGGTGGGGTTACGTGCCATAGCCAACGATGCCCGCGGAGGGTGGGAGCCATCAGTTTCTACGAAAAGAAGGACGCCATTACAAGAATGGCAAGAGTCAAGATAAACAGGAAAAGTCAACAGAAGGTCGTTACTCCAAACGTGTTTGGCGGTGACTTCGGTATCACTTTCACCAATTTTGTCACCGTGAAATTACAGGGCAGCCCAAGTCCTACCTTACACAATGTCACCTCTAATACTCCCATTCTAAAATGATGCTTTTAACTTTTTTCACCGTAAGACACCAAAGGCTCACTACGACAATGCAGCTGATGGCTCTCTGTACCCTTCTATAAAATGTTTACACGCTGAAGTTGTGAGGTTCAGTTTCCACAAATCAGAAGACTTCTCTTTACTGAAACGCAAAAGTAATGATGGAAAAAGCAGAAAGATGCATACGAAATACTTCCCTCCACAATTTCTAAGGTTTCTAAAATCAGTGTGTCCCAGTTCATTGACAAGCTCTTACGTAACTGTAAGAGTAGCAACATTCAGGTCCCCGTGTATAACGACTCCCAAAGGAAGACTGTTGCCTATACTCAAGTGTAACAGGCAGAGTCCCAGCTCCGTGGCCACAAGCTGCAGTCCCTGGCGTTCTCACGCAGATACGTGTCGTAACGATCCACAGTGTCCTGTAAGGAAGGTCTGTGACCTATGGATATAGCTCATGAGAAAAGTTCTCATAAGGCACAAACTATTTATTCAATAAGCATTTATAGAAATATGTCCATTCTCCACCTAGAAATCTATGTCTTTACTTAACAATGAGTGATGCTTAATGCTTACAGAAGCCTTGCCAGATAGTGGGGTCTTTCATCTGCTCGAAAGATTGTCACCTGCCAGAAGTGTGGTAAGTCCCCTTCCTAGACACTCTTCTCGGTCTGAACAGTTAATCGCACAAATTAATCCACCGCAGTGCCATCCCATCACCTTAGGAACACTCAGTGCGTGGCTTCCCGTTACCTTTCGCCCCATTCACTTTCGCTTTGCTTTCACGTAGCACCAACTCCACTCCCAGTTACCCAATTCGGTGTCCCACTCGCTCCCGCAAATCCACACAGGCACCCCTCTTCCAGGAGAAGGTGTTTGCTGCTGATCAGTGACAGTCGCAGTGGGAGCAAGCAAACGGTGCGCTCAGAGGAGGAAGAGGCGAGGCAGCTCGCTTGTTTGCGGAGGGACTAGTCACAGACACGCGGGCGGGATGTAGGGAAACCACCAGTGCTGCTGCATGAGCCCGGGGGCCAAAGACGCCAGAGCCTGCCCCATCCCCAGGCCAAAGGGACAGAGAGACAGCGAGCACCAGAAGCCAAGGAGAGGAATCCGCAGACTGGCGCTGGCCTGGGAACCGTCAGGTGAGCCAGGCACAGCGCCATGGCCAGGTACGGAAACAGAGTAAGCGTTTGTGCATTTCAGTAGAAGGATCCTGTGTCTGTTGCATCTAATAATAAAAGTGGGGTTTATATTTTTCTAGCCCTGTATTTTTAATTTCGTTTCATCTTTCTAGTAATTCCTTTGCATTGTATTTATAAAAGCACCAGATGATGACAAATTGAAAATAAGAAAAACCAGCTGGGCCTCCATCGCAGAGCATGTGGAGAAGGCCGTCTTGAGCAACACGGGCAGCCCAGGGACACCAGCAGGAAGACGGTCACGGAGACCGATACCCTGTCCTCACTCTCCTCTCTTCCTGCAATCCTGCATTGAGGTTCCCCATCTGGTATATCCATTGATGTCCATGCCGGGCAGCCTTTTGGGGCAAAAAGCAGGATATAAAAGGGTAGAAAGCAGAACTCTATTCTGCATGGTTGGATAGTTTATGTCCTCGCCGTAGCAAATGCACAAAATCCCATGAGCACAGCGTGATGTCATTTTGGTCATACTTCCTGTGCCACTTACTAATTCACTGCCTCCGGGCTCCAGACTCCCCCTTCGATGCGTGCTCGGAGGCAGGGACAGAATTCCCACAAGCTCTTGTCCCTTGCCGTGCACCACGCGTGGGGCCTGCCGAGAGGGCTGGGAGCCACCAGGCAGAAGGAAGCGGCTCTCCCGCTGTCGCACGTGGGTGACAGGCTTTGGTCACGCTCTGCCCAGCCACACGCCCAGACCGCGCAGTCCCCCTGTGACTTCTCAGCTCCAGCCTGGCCTGGTAATAAAAATAGAGCCCGTTTCACAGGGTTGTTGTAAGCACTAATTTTTAAAGTGCATACCTTATCAGTACACTAACGTGCGGCTCTCATAGGGCGACCTAAAAACAACTTTGATGTTATTCCTCCCAGTCCTTTTCAACTTGCTTGGGGGAGGGGGACTGGATACCCCTTCTCCTGCCCCTGGATGAAACCTGGGTGGCACCGTGAGTGTTCTGACACGTGACTCCAGGGGAACATAAAATCCTGTAGTCACTTTAAGTCACAGAGATAGTCTCAAGTCAATTACCCCAAGTGCCCAGTCCCATCCCTCAGTCAGTACTTTAATCTGTGTTCAAAGGTAAGACTTCAGAAAAGGAATCCTCTTTTACCTCCATTCCCCGTTTGCTAACTGACTTTTGGCCCTTCCAGACTTACATGCTTCGACAGAGGAGAGAAAAGAAGGGATAAAAAAGTTCCCACTGTAAAAATATGGGTTCACGTTCTCTGATGGGTACTTAACGCTAAACACTCTTATTGGCACTTTTGGGATTCTTCAGAGGGGCTCCCAGCAGTGACATTCTAGTTCTCCAATGGCCCCACCTGACTTAGAGGGGGAAAATGCGTGTCTGAGAATTAATGGGACAGGTGTTTGGAGTTCTCAGCTTCCCTAGCTGCCTTAGCTTGCTGACACCTTCCCGGTGAGGTCACTGGCTGTGGAACCAAGTAGAAGTGGGTGGCCTCCACTATGGGACGCTAAATGGCCACAAGCGAAGGCTTCCTGCATGGCTAGCACAGAAAAGCAGCCAAGGGAAAAACAAGCCCCACAGGTGTGTGGAGGGCAAAATGTCATCGAGAAAGCAGCTATAGGAACATCACTGTTAGAGAACTTGTTTGTTACAGGGTTAAGAACCTCTTGTACTGTAACGGACCTTAAATAAACACAGAAGGAGTCTGGAAATCATGGTGGCCTCTGGATAAAAACCAAAGTGAGACCTAAAGGAAGATTAATGCCAACCAGAGCACGGGTGACAGCCTGGAGTTAACAGTCCTGGCGCGGGCCACCAGGGATCAGCTCTGTCGATCACTAACATCTAGTGAACTCATGGCGCCATTTTGGTTCTTCTCAACTAGTTCACTTTTTTAAAAAATTTAAGCTCCTGAAGAAACCCTTTTAGATGTGGTAACTCAGAAAGACCCAATTCAGTAGGGCCTTACTAAGCATCTACAAACCATCATAATAACACCACGCAGGGACTGTTAGGACAGTAGATAGACTCTCACATCGGCTGTGCTGAGCAGCTTGCTATGGACACACACCATGGCGGAGTCTGATTCACAGTGTGCGCACGTTGCCAGTTTCCTGTTCATGGCTCTCCCCCATGATACCAGGCACATAGTAGTCACTCAAAAAAGAAACTTCTAAAATGAATAATGAATGACACGAGACATGGTTTCAAAGGTGTTTACTATTTGGTCAAACAATAATTTTTTAATTGTCAGTCATAAAGTGAAATACACATTAACACACGTGTTAAATATTCATCAGATCTGTACTACTGCTATGTGAAAACATTCTTCGATCTGTGGGAAAATGTAATTCCTGAGATCATGGTTGGTTTTTGTCAATCATTTTCCTCACTGTCACATCATCTTTCCTTAAGAGACTGGGGAGTGTGAATTGGGGTTAGGATGTTCAATTCTAGACCAAATTTCTATATCTGCTAAATGAGGAAACAGGTTCTATCTTTTATAAAAAGGTAGAAAAATAACCATGGTGAGCTAATTTTTTTCCAAGATACACCGTATGGAAAAATGTAGACGGAATACAAAAGAAGTCTTTTCTGAATGACTCTCAATCACACATAAGGAGCTTACGTTTTCTAGTTAATCAGTCCTTGACATACAGCAGTTCAGCTGTTGTTTTGCATTTATTAAAATATTCTCTGCTAAATCATTACGTTCATCTTCAAAAGTAAATTGCTTAAAATTACATTCAATTTCTTTCTCCAAACCAACGTATTCTTCACCTTCACAAAGCAAACACATGGTGCACTGAAACTGAGTTGTCACCAGTTTTACATACTGTTCTTTTCACGGAGTCTGGTGGAGTTTACATGTAGAAAGAAGCCTCTAGGACTGAGATTAGGAAGGCTCACAAAACTCTGTTAATTTCCCAATTCATATTACTTTAGAGCGGCGTTCAAAACAATCCTACAAGTTCCTTAATTGAAATATAAAACAGAACAAAAAGATGTGAGAAATCTCTCTCCTGAGCTCCTTAAAGCCTTGGAATCCCTTATATTAGTGTTGTGTATGTTTTGATTCTCTTCTGCATTTTGATATACTTGCTCTAGAAAGCTCTGAAACAAATTAATTGAAAGGAAACCACTTGAACCTTTGATCCTACCACAGAGTTTTAAAGGCTTTCACAACATAGCTTGCATTTTCTTCTGGGTCTAGGTGTCTAAGTGATTACAGAAAGCATGTCTTTTTTATCCTGATATTAAATACGGGTGAAACATTGAAAAATGGGTATTTACCAAAGACTCCTAGGAATTTCAGGCTAACACCAAAAACCTTCCGAAGCATTTTAACAACAAATAATGGCCTATTTCACAGACTTAAACCAATAATTAGTTTTCTTGACCTATGGTTGGGAACAAAATTATCTTTTAACTAATAAGATCAGCTTGAAATCTCTGGAGATGTTTTTATTGCATGCCTTTATTAGCAACACCATCTTCCGTTCCCTGCTACTCCAGGTCGATCTCTCCCGCGTATAAGGTAATGAGAAGAATGGCCGTGAACCCAGTTAACATTCCAGCATTCTGAATCAGGAAGAATGTGAAATCAGTTTTCCTTCCGGTTATCTTTTGTCTCAGCATATCGTTCATCTCTGGGAACTGGAAGACAAATCATATTGTTAGATACCTGTTGCCATCTTGTGGTAAAACACAAAACAGTCATTGGCAGGATACATCGGAGATACTGCGGGTTTGGTTCCAGACCGCTGCAATAAAGTGAATATTGCAATAAAGCGAATCACACCAGTATTTTTTGTTTCCCAACGTGTATAAAAGATATGTTTATACTATACTTGCCGTCTATTGATACATAGAATTATGCCTAAAAAAGTGATGTACATACATTGATTTAAAAATGCTTTATTGCTAAAAAAGGCTAACAATCATCTGAGACTTCAGCGAGTCATAATCTTCTTGCTGGTGGAGGGTCTTGCCTTGATGTTGATGGCGCTGACTGACTAAGGTGTAGTTGCTGAAGATTAAAGTGGCCGTAGCAATCTCCTAAAATAAGACGGCAACAAAGTTTGCCACATCAATTGACTCTTTTTTTCATGCAGTGTTTCTCTACAGCTGTTTGATAGTGTTGTAACTTCTCTCCAAATTGGAGTCAGTCCTCTCAAACCCTGCTGCTGCTTTGGCAACTAAGTTGATGAAATATTCTAAATCCTTTGTTGTCGTTTCAACAATGTTCGCAGCATCTTCACCAGGACTAGATTCCATCTCAAGAAATCACTTTCTTGCCTCATCCGTAAGAAGCGACTCCGCATCACTCAAGTTTGATCATGAGATCACAGCGATTCAGTCCCATCTTCTGGCTCCATTCCTAATTCTAGTGCTCGCGCTGTTTCCACCACAGCTGCGGTTACTTCCTCCACTGAAGTCTTGAACCCCTCGAAGTCACACATGAAGGCTGGAATCAACTTCTTCCAAACTCCTGTTAATGTGGATACTTTGACCTCCTCGAATGGCATCTGGAAGGTGAATCCTTTCCAGAAGGTTTTCAACTTACTTTGCTCAGATTCTTCAGAGGAATCACTGTCTGTGGCAGCTACAGCGCTATGAAACGTACTTCTTAAAGAATAATTCCTGAAAGTCAAAATACGTCTTGATCTGCAGGATGGATGCAGTGCTAGCAGGCACAAAAACAACACTGATCTCTTCGTGCATCTCCATCAGGCTATTGGGTACCCAGGTGCATTGTCAATAGCGGCAATATTTTGAAAGGCATCCTTTTGTTCTGAGCAGTGAGTGTCAATAGTGGGCTTAAAATACTCAGTAAACCATGCCGTAAACAGATGTGCTGTCATCCAGGCTTTGTTGTTCCATTTCTAGAGCGCAGGCAGAATAGATTCAGCATATGTCTTAAGGATCCTAAGATTTTTGGAACAGTAAGTGAGCATTGGTTTCAACTTAAAGTCACCAGCTGCATTTGCCCTTCACAGGAGAGTCAGCCTGTCTTTTGAAGATTTAAAGCCAGCCACTGACCTCTCCTCTCTAGCTATTAAAGGCCTAGATGGCATCTTCTTCTAACAGAAGTCTGTTTCACCTACATTGAAAATCTGTGGTTTGGCATAGCCACCTTCATCAGTGATCTCAGCTAGACGTTCTGGATAACTTTGCTGCGGCTTCTCCATCAGCACTTGCCGCTTCATCTTGCTCTTTTCTGTTATGGAGACGGCTTCTTTCCTTAAAATTCAGAAAGCAACCTCTGCCAGCTCCCACGTTTTCTTCTGCAGCGTCCTTGCCTATCTCAGCATTCGGAGAACTGAAGAGAGTTGGTCTGGATTAGGCCTGGCTTAATGGAATGCTGTGGCTGGTTTCATCTTCTACCCAGACCACTAAAACTTTCTCCAAATCAGCAATAAGGCTGGTTCACTTCTTATCATTTGCGTGTTCCCTGGAATGGCACTTTTAATTCCCTTCGAGAATTTTTTCTTTGCATTCCCAACTTGGCAATTTGGCACAAGAGGCCTAGCTTTCGGCCTGTTTTGGCTTTCAACGTGCCTTCCTCAATAAGTTTAGTCATTTCTGGCTTTTGATTTAAAGTGAGAGACGTGTGACTCGCCCTTTCACTTGAACAGCTGGAGGCCATTGTAGGGTTATTAATTTGCCTAATTTCAATACTGTTGTGTCTCAGAGGACAGGGAGGGAGACAAGGGCACAGCTGGCCGGTGGAGCAGTCACAACACACAACATTGACTGGTTATGTCTGTCGTACTATGTGGGTGCAGTTCGTGGTGCCCCAGAACACTTAACAATAGTAACATCAAAATCACTGATCGCAGAGCACCATAGCAGATGTAATAACAATAACGAAAAGGTTTGAAATATTGCAAGAATTACCAAAACGTGACACAGAGACAGGAAGGGAGCACAGGCTGTTGGACAGACCTGCTTGTCACGGAGTAGCCACAAACCTTCAGTTTGTAAAAAACGCACTGTCCACGAAGCATGATAAAGCCAAGTGCAATAAAACAAGGTATTATCCTGATAATACCGTGCGATGATCTGTGATAGATTTCTGGGAGGGGAGGTATGATCATTTATTTTGGGTATTTAAGGGTTTCAGTATGGGCAGCTTAATAGGAATATCTAGCCCTTTCAGCCACCAGCAAGAGTAAAAAGTACTGAAATAGCGCTCGTCTCCAGCTGAACCAAACAGTGGGATGGGATTTACCTCATTTTGTGTATTCTCTCTCTCTCTCTCAATTCCTTGCCATCTGTCCTCTGTCCACACCATTCTTTCAGGACTTTAAATGCATCCAGCCTCCTTCCTCCCTCACCTGTTCACACCTGCCACAACCTCTGCCTGAAGTATTCTCACTCCAGTTTTTCGGCAGACTAAATCCTTCAGGTTTCACCTTCAATCAGACCTTCCGGAAATTGCTTAGTCACCTGTGTGATTTTCCATTTGTTTAACTTCCGGTCCCCTTTCTAGACAGAAAGCTCCATGAATGCGAGAACTGGGCCTGTTTCCTTCACACCGGGGGCCGCAGACCATGCAGATTTCTAGGCCTGGTACAGAAAATATATCAGCAGTAGCTGGCTAAATAAATTTCTAGAAATAAGTATACATTTAGCTCCAGATTTCTTCAATTTGTTTCCTTCTGCTTGCTCCACTCTCACAAAACCAGAAGGTTCTTAAACTATACACTGTTCTAGGATTGGAGACTACAGCAGGCTCACTACGGTGAAAGCAATCAAAACCCTAAGTATTTTACTTAAAATCTACCCTTTTTCAGCAGATAATTTCACCTGAAAAGGTGACATAGGGAGATCAGTAAATGCCAGATTTTCAGAACATTCCAGAATGACGATCTATGTGTATATATATGCACACTGGGGCACCCTGCCCCAAAGCATCCGAGAGGTGTCCAGAATCCACAGTCACCTGTGTGCCTAACTTCAGAGAACTGTTGCTAGGCATAAAATGGATAGAAACCATAAACCATTCCGAAAACAGCAAAACTGCTGAAGTATACACAGCTTCACTTATTAGTATTATTTCTTTAAACTAAACAAATCTAATAGATTCTGTTCTTACCTCAGAGAAAGGAGAAGTGACCACCTAGAGTAAAGATTGTGTGAGACATTAATTCTGTGAAGAAAAACATAAATGTGGTTGTTCTAAGAGATGAAAACCTCACTCTTGTACGAGTCTACATAGAACAGTAAACAGAGCTAGGCAATTATAATTTGGAGCTAAGAAGACAGATGAAGGAAATCAAATTATTTAATTATGTATGCAATACATTCAGTTCCAAATGCACAAAAAGAATTCCTTGATTTCCATACACTATCACATTCTCGTTTTCCAGAACACTATGATTTATTTCAAAAAGCACGGTACGTTCTCTCTCTCACACACGCATACACGCACACGCACGAGTGCACACATACGTACACATATAGATACAAATAAAGACACAGACGCCACATAGATGTACATATAGATGTAAGTACATACCGACCCAAACAAATATTGTCAAATTATAATTTTGTCAATTTTAGTGTACCAGCTTTAGTTTAACCCAAAAGGCTGTTGCTGTTTAGGGTTTTGAAATAACAAAATGCTATTTACCCTAACAAGCCTAACAAGTTATTTCTCTTCCAAATGTGACATCTCCACAAAAGCGGGGGGAAAGGACCTGCAGCAACATGCTGTAATAAAAGCAAGGTTTACTGACCACAAGGCAAGAGGAAATCTAGGGACTGGGTGTGGTGGCTCATGCTGTAATCCCAGCACTTTGGGAGGCCGAGGCGGGAGGATCGCTTGAGCCCAGGAGTTCAGACCAGCCTGGGCAACATAGCGAGACCTCGTGTCTACAAAAAATTTAAATATATTTTTAAATTTTAAAAAAATAAATAAGTAGAAAAATATCTCTACTTTAGCAAAAACAAATCATTTCACTTTCTATCAACAAGGTCATAGATTAAAGAATCAATGAGAATCATATTCAGATTATTATTGGTGTAAACTACTCAAGAAAAATGATCTGTTGAAAAAAGAATGTTTTATTTTATTCATTTTTTTTTTTTTTTTTGAGAGAGAGTCTCACTCTGTTGCCTGGGCTAGAGTGCCATGGCGTCAGCCTAGCTCACAGCAACCTCAAACTCCTGGGCTCGAGCGATCCTCCTGCCTCAGCCTCCCGAGTAGCTGGGACTACAGGCATGCGCCACCATGCCCGGCTAATTTTTTCTCTACATATATTTTTAGTTGTCCAGATAATTTCTTTCTATTTTTAGTAGAGACGGGGTCTCGCTCTTGCTCAGGCTGGTCTCAAACTCCTGACCCTGAGTGATCCACCCACCTCGGCCTCTCAGAGTGCTAGGATTACAGGCATGAGCCACCGCGCCCGGCCATCAAGAATGTTTTAAATTACAACAGAAAGGTCTTCCACATTGGAAAGCAGAAGGCTGCCCTTATTCAACTGTGAACCCAGATGCTCATTTTTAAATTTTAAATAAAAACGAAATAAAATTTTAAAATTTCTTACCATATCTGCCAGAGAAATATAAAGGAACATGCCTCCAGCAAGTGCAAATATAATATTTGGAGCAAAATTGTTGCCCACCAAAATGCCAAAAGCTAGCCCGACATAGCAGGAACACGCAGAAAGGAAGTTGAACAACAAGGCTTGCCGGGTGCTCATCCCTGCACTGAGTAGAATCACAAAGTCCCCTAGAAGAAGAAAATATCAAGTGAATAGATTTTTTCTTTTTAATTTTTGGATGAGACCAAAGATAATCATCAATGTCCAACAAGGGCTCTTCACTTGAGTGCGTCAGCAGGATTTCAAGAGCGTGTCCCCTGAAATGTCGCATTCCGCTGAGACCGAGCAGTATCCTGACTTCACGAGAGAAGCAAAGCCCCTCACCTAGCTCGTGAGGAAACTCCTCGCACAGGATTGCTATGGAAGTGCTGAGCCCCTGGAGAAGCGACAAGGTGCAGGAAGCCCCAATGGCCAGGCCATCAATGAAATTGTGGAGGGCATCACTGAGCGTTATCATCCAGGCAATCGTCCCTATATCTGACAGTTTGGGCCCCTTCAAACAGGTGCATGAACTGGACTCGCTTTTTCCATCCTGTAAAATAGCAGAAAAATCAATCAGCATGATTATCAACATTTCTTGAAAGTCTAAGAAATGCAGAAGAGCAGGAGATGGCTCATGTCTTGGGAGAGACAAATTATTCCAACAGAAAGCGTTTCATAGGAGGTAGGAAGCCCTAATAATATAATAGAGCAAAGAAAGCTTATGGTAGACAGAAAGGGAATTAATCAATTGGAACACCTTGAACAAGCCACTTACAAACATTTCACTTTAGTTTCCCCTTAAAACAATCCTTTTGATTTGTATGAACGGCTTCTCACTACAGCCTTCCTAAAAGGTAATAGATAGTAGTCTAAAAATTTGCCTTATATACATACTTTAAAATAAAGGAAGTCATCCAAAGACTAAATGTATAGTCTTTTCCATGTATGGAAAAGTATGAAGTCCACAATGAAAGCGTGATGGCATCAGGAACATTTATCCTAACCCCTCCTTCCCGTGCCACTGCGTGAGTGGAGGCAAGTTATCACCATCGGCTTCTTCAACCGCGAAATGAGGAGAATGCACCAAATGATCCATTTATTCTCAACAGCTTATTGATTTCCATTCTGTTTCAGGTACTACGGTGGGTGTTTATGCTGTTACAACATGGTCTCTACCAGCTCTCGATTTCAATTATTTTAACAAATTTCATGAAATGTAACTGGAGCAGGCTTGCCTTGACACTAACACTTCTTTCCATTTTGAAACTACAATAAAAATAGAAAATCCTATGATAGACCCTTTGAAGGAATTTAGATTGCCACAAAATTGACAAACTTGTATGACATCAAATGACAAAGGCAAACTAAAGCACTTTCCAGAAGTTGTAGAACAAGATAATGAAATGAAAATTCATTTTCAAGTAGGAAAGCAATTTGCAATTAACTGGAGAACATTTTATTCCTAATTCTCCTCCTCTCACCTCGAACTAAGCAGCCAATCGACGTATTTATTGAACATCTGTAATTTGTAAAACACTGTGCTCAATATTATGGAAAATACATGGAAGTGGAAAACACAGCTTATATCTTCAAGAGGTGTATTTTGGAGAACCAAGATGTAAAGTATATGAGTGACTTTTTACAAAAGACATGTGATATACACTCAATGAAGAGGGGCTTCCTTTACTACAATATCACTTCATTGCTCAAAACACTGTGGGGACCAACAGTTTTAGAACTGACTTCAGATCTTCCAATACATCTTTTCACTGTTCCCATTAGTGGCAAGTCTGCATCTTCGGGAGATGTTTCCTGTTTGTAGGCACAGCCAAAAGTCATTTGTTAGAAGCAGTCATCGTCACCATCATTGTTGACGTAGTTATAGCAGAAATAGTAATAGCAAAGGCATATGGTATTTATAATGTTCTAGGCACTGCTCTGAGTATTTCAGATATTTAATTCATTCACAATAATTCTATGAGAGAAGTACCATTATCATCATCATTTTATAGTTGAGGATATTAAAGCACAAAATGGTAGGTGAACTTCCCAGAGATGCAAAGGAAATAAGTGGGCTTTGTTTAGTAAGAGTGTTCTATTACTCTAAACTTAGAGGGAGGGCGATTCTTGTTTGTAATAGGATCTGAAGGCAATTCACAAGGAAGACTTCCCTTCTTTTCAAAAAAACTCTTTTAAGTATTTTAAGTAAAGTTGGAATAAGTATATAATCTCCTTTTTTTAACAAGCAAATCTCATCTGCATAAAAAGAATTCCATTTTATCTTAAAATGTGGTCTTTTTACTTTATAGATATATCTTAAATGCACAACATAATAAAAATCACAATTTAAGTACATGTCAAAATGGGTTGCTTGGGTAAAAAATGTCCGAGAACACTGACAATATGATCTTATATCTAGAAAACCCCTAAGACTTCACCAAGAGATTCCTGGAATTGAGAAATAAATTTAGGAAAGTCTCAGGTTATAAAAAATCAGTAGCATTCATATACACCAGTAACAGTCAAGCTGAGAGTCAAATCAAAGACTCAATACCATTCACAATAGCTACAAGAAAAATAAAATACCTAGGAATCACTTAACCAAGTAAGTGAAAGACCTCTCCAAAGAGAACTATGGAACAGTGAGAAAAGAAATCACAGATGACACAAACAAATGAAAAAACATATCATGCTCATGGATTGGTAGAATCAACATTGTTAAAAGGTCCATGCTACCCAAAGTGATTGACAGATTCAATGCAATCCCCATCAAAATACCAAAATCATATTTCACAGATCTAGAAAAATGAATTCTATGCTTCATTTGGAACCAGAAATGAGCCTGAATAGACAAACAATCTTAAGCAAAAACAACAAACTGGGAGGCATCACATTACCAGACTTCAAACTATACTACAAGGCTATAGTAATCAAAACAGTATGGTATTGGCACAAAAATAAAGACATAGACCAATGGAGCAGAACAGAGAACCCAGATATAAAACCATCCACATACAGCCAATTGATCTTTGACAAAGCAGACAACAATATACACTAGGGAACAGAATTCCTATTCAATAAATGGTGCTGGGAGAATTGGATAGCCACATGCAGAAGAATGAAACAGGATCTCTCTGACCATTCACAAAAATACATTGATGATGGATGGATAAAAAACTTAAATGTAAGACATGAAACCATAAGAATTCTAGAAGAAAATGTAGGAAAAACTCTTCTAGATATTAGTCTAGCAAAGAATTTATAAAAAAGACCCCAATGGCAATCACGGCAACAACAAAAATAAATAAATGGGATTTGATTAAATTAAAAAGCTTCTGCAGAGCCAAGGAAACAATGAACAGAGGGAACAGACAGTAGCAAATAGGAGAAAATATTCACAAGCTATATATCCGATAAAGGGCTAATAACCGGAATCTACAAAGAACACAAGCAAATCAACAAGAAAAAAACAAACAACCCCATTAAAAAGTGGGCAAAAAACACAAACAAAAGCTTTTCAAAAGAAGATAGACAAATGGCCAATAAACATACGAAAAATGTTCAATGTCACTCATTATCAGGGAAATGCAAATTAAAACCACAATGAGATATCACCTTACTCCAGTTAGAATGGCTTTTATTAAAAAGTCCAGAAACAATAGACACTGGCCTGGATGCAGGGAGAAAGGACTTATATACTGTTGGTGAGACTGCAAATTAGTACAACCTCTATGGAAAACAGTATGGAAATTCCTCACTGAAAGTAGACCCACCATTTGGATCCAGCAACTCCACTACTGGGTATTTACCCAAAGGAAAAGAAGTCATTTTATAAAAAAGACACCTGCACTCGAATATTTATTATAGCACAACTCACAATTGCAAAGATGTGGAATTAACCCAAGTGCCCATCGATTCATGAGTAGATTAAGAAAATGTGGTATATGCATACCATGGAATACTACTCAGCCATAAAAATGACAAATTAATACCTTTTGCAACAATTTGGATGGAACTGGAGACCATTATCTTAAGTGAAGTATCTAAAGAATGGAAAAACAAACACCACATGCACTCACCATTAAACTGAACTAACCAATGAACACACGTGCAGAGAGGGAAGTAGAACTCAACGGAAACCAAGTAGGAAGGAGGGGTGGAGGGGACGGGTGAAAACCTACCTAACGGGTACAATGAACACTATCTGGGTGATGGGTGCACCTATAGCCCTGACTCAACCATTACAAAAAAAATCCATGTAACTAAAACATGTGCACCCCTGTAATACTTTGAAATAAAATAAAATAAAATAAAATGCCTCAGAGCAGGAAGCAAGTACTAAAGCTAAAGGAGTAATAATGGTGGTCATGGAAAAATGCATAGAGGAAATGACCTCGGCTTTGTAAAAAACCTACTGCTAAGGTACACTTGATAAGACTATTTTGAATTAAAGCAGTTGTTTTTATCTTCCAATTTGGTTTACCTAATCACATATTCATAGTTTCCTTATTTACTTGTGATGGTTTAGGGAAAAAGACTACAAAACCAAGGCTTGACTAGCTGCTATCACATATAGGATCTGTACACAAACACCCTTAATTCTGCAAAAGAAATTAAATTAATATATCCAGTGGGATTCTCCTACTTCTCAGTACAGATACTATTGACTCTATGTATTATGCCTCATATTAGGTCTAGGAGCTTAGGTCCCAAATGACACCGTCGGGCAGGTTAAGAGTTATACATACATTTTTAACAGTTTTGGAACAAACCAAAGTAGGCAAACATTCACAAAGACTTCTTTTGCAATTCACCTGGAACTAAATCACTGAGCAGAGAGAACACTAAATTCAGGTTTCTCTCGTTCCGTCAGTGAGTATTCCTGTCTCTCCCTCTTTTTTAAGTTTTGTTTGCTGTTGTCATTGTTTGCCTGCTCACTTCCCTGCTTGACTTTTACTCAAATATGAGGCTACTTCTATCCTCAGCCATCATGAGGCAACTCAATCTAGTGAAAAGTCTGAAATCCAAAACTTAGCTCTAGCTTGGCTCTGACCACAGCTACTGCAGTCTTCAGCAAGGCTCTTGACACCTCTTGCCTCAGTTATTTATGGAAACGGAAGTCAAGGCCAAGTGTAGAGTGATCAGAACGCGGGGTGGAAGAACGTCACGCACCAAGGTTATAAAAGTTGCAGGGAGACTAAGGAGCATCCCAACATCAATGGAGGGGAGAAAACAAAAAGCAAAAGAAAACAAGTACTACGAAATTAAAAGGGAAGAAGCAAGTGAGCTCGCTGCAGAACGGTTGAACGTCAAGCAAGAAGGAGGACGTTGCAAAGGAGGAAGAGACACAGGGGAGGACGGCGACGGGCAGAGGGGGGGTAACCTGAGGAGAGAGGAGAAGGAGGAGGAGGAGAGAGCAGGGACGAGGAAGAGGAGGAGCGGGGAGAGGAGCAAAAGGTGAAGGAAGACAGGAAGGACAAAGACAAGGAGGACGAAAGGAGGTGACGGAGACGAATACGCAGATGAGCCTCCTTTAACAGGCACAGTGACTCTAACCCCAGTCCACTGAATCTCTGAAGGGCCATCGCAGAAGACAGCCCCAGCGATGAAGCGGACAAGAAGGGCTGATGGTCAGCGTCACTCGGTGTCTTCCATCGGCCATCCCGATCTTTGCTCCGTGGGCCCGCATATAAAGTGCCAGAGTGGAGTGGAGGGAAGCTCCTAGAAGGTCAGCTCTCTTTTCCTCTGGCCGGGGAGATGCGGCGTTCCAGCACTAACGTAGTCCCAGCCTGGCAAAAGCCAACGGTGAGGCTGAGCCCCCAAAAGAGTGTCATCTAACAGGGCAAGAGGGCCCGGGTGGCTATGTGTGACATCGGGAGTACTCCACTGGATCCCTCCCATCGAAAGCGGGTACTCTTCAGACTCACAAAGGTGGACATGTTTAACACAGGCCTTCCCTGCCTGCAGGTCTTCGGCAGGCACCGGCATTCATGGACTTAAAGCAGGCCTAAGACAGAGCCAGGGTTTCCCGGAAAAAATTGTCTCCTAGTCATTTTTTAGCAAAGGAAGTGAGACAATGGGCTCAATCCACGAAATTCATGGATCCTATCATGTGCCACGTCATCGAAGCAACCAGCTTGATAGAACTGCGAAATGCCCTGACGAAGGCAAGAGGTAACACTCTGAGAGGCTGGAGTTCTGTCTGTACGTTGCAGGTAGGTGCCTTATACCAGCAGCCAAATATATGACGCCATCCGTGCAGCAGAGAATGCGTGGAGGTAAAAGTGGCCCTTTTTTGTTTGTTTGTTTGTTTGTTTGCGCCAGAGTCTTGCTCTGTCACCCACGCTGGAGTGCAGTTGCAGGAAGTGATCATAGCTCACTGCAGCCCCGAACTCCTGAGCTCAAGCAATCCTCTTGCCTCAGCCTCTTAAGTGGCTAGAACACATGCACACCACCACACCAAGCTGATTTTTTATTCTTTGGTAGAGACAGCGTCTCACTGTATTGCCTAGGCAGGTCTTGAAGTCCTGGCCTCAAGCGATCCTCCCACCTCAGCCTCCCAAAGTGCTGGGATTATAGGTACAAGTCACCCACACCTAGTCACCTTATTTTTATACCTAATAGTCCACTTAATAATTCTTACTTCCTGTCTCCAAAACCTTGGGCTTTGTGGGTTAGAAGGTCCTAACATCCAAGGAAGTAATGCCTCCACCGGGAAATATGCTCATTTTCTGATTCATTGGAAATAGGAACTAACCCCTGGCAATGTGAGGTTCTTTATGCCCCTAAACCAACAAGTAGGTAAGGCAGGCACTATACTGGCTAGGATAATGGCACCAATGTTCAGGGGAAACTGATTTTCTGCTACAGAATGAGGACGAGAACAATGCTTAGAACTCAGGGAATTCAGTTGGACACCTCTTAGTACTTCCTTCTCAAGAGTCCTGGTCAAGGAAGAACAGCAACAACCAATAAAAACAAGACCAGCAAGGACTCAGCTCTTACAGAAATGAAGATGTGGGTTGCTCTAAGGGAAAAAAGACCCATCCAGTTAAGGTGATGCCATACAGTGAGGTAAACAAGAAGGTATAGTGGGTAAGGGGCCCTTTCGTGACCAGCTTAGGCCTCATGACCAGCTAGAAGTAAGGAGCAGCTATAATTATTAATAATGTGCCTTAATTATATCTTTTCTCTCTCTCCCCTTCTCCCAGTATTTTATATGAAGAATACTGGTGGTAGCCAATATTTTAGTTTCAGGTTGCAATGTTACTAAAAAGACATCACACATGATATAGTAATTGGTGGGATTCTGTTCATCCCCTATGGTGGGAACACACATTTGTCACCCACATGAAGGACAAGAGTGGAGGCAGATAGGAAAAAAAGGAGTAGAATATTTCAGATGTCTTTCATTTCCCCCTCCAGATCCGCTTTCTGCATGTCTTTTCCCAGTTCTCCGCCCCATAAGACCTTTATCAAATGGGCCTTATGCCCCTGTGTGTCTTCCAGATGGTTCCAGAGAACGAGCTCCAACAGATTGGAGGGAAGGAGGAGAGGGAGATAGCGTATTTATTCCCTTGGCTTCCTCCCTGAGGAGCAACTTGGGCTGGCTATGTCCCCAATTAAAGATCACTGTGCAAAACTTACGCTGGGGAAAGGATACCCTATTCAACAAATGGTGCTGGGAAAATTGGACAGCCATATGCAGAAGAATGAAACTGGATTCCTATTTCTCACCACATGCCAAAATTAACTCAAGATGGATTAAAGTCTTAAATGTAAGACCTGAAACCATAACAATTCCAGAAGAAAACTTAAGAAAAACTCTTTTGGACATTGGTCTAGCCAAAGAATTTATGACTAAGACCCCAAAAGCAAATGCACCAAAAATGAAAGTATACAAATGGGACTTAATTAAACTAAAAATCTTCTGCACAACAAAAGAAATAATCAACAAAGTAAACAGACAACCTACAGAATGGGAGGAAATATTTGCAAATTATATATCTGACAAAAGACTAATATCCAGAATCCACAAGGAACACAAACAACTCAGCATGAAAAAAACAAATAATCCCATTAAAAAGTGGGCAAATGACATGAACAGGCAGTTTTCAAAAGAAGATATACGAATGGCCAAGAAACATATGAAAAATCAACATCGGTAATCATCAGGGAAATGCAAATTAAAACCACAATGAGACACAACCTTACTGCAGTCATAATAGCCGTAATTAAAAAGTCAAAATACAAGATGTTGGTGCAGATGTGGTGAAAAGGGAATGCTTATACACTATCAATGGGAATGTAAATTAGCACAACCTCTGTGGAAAACAGTATAGAGATTTCTCAAAGAACTAAAAGTAGATCTACCGTTTGATCTAACAATCCCACTACTGGGGATCTACCCAACAGAAAATAAGTCATTATATCAAAAAGATGCCTGTACTCATATTTTTTTATCACAGCACAGTTCACAATGGCAAAGATATGGAATCCACCTAAGTGTCCATCATCCTATGATAAAGAAAACATGGCGTATATACACCATTGACTACTACTCAGCCATAAAAAAGGATGAAATAATGTCTTTTGCAGAAACTTGGAGGCCATTATCCTAAGTAACTCAGGAACAAAAAAATCAAACACCACATGTTCTCATTTATAAGTAGGAGCTAAGCTATGGGTATGCATGGTCATACAGAGTGGAATAATAATTATTGGAGATTCCAAAGGTGGGAGGATGAGAGGGGGTAAGGGATGAAAACGTACCTAATGGGTACAGTGTACACTATTCAGGTGGTGGATACAGTAAAAGCCCAGACTTTACCACTATACAATATACACATGCAAAGAAACTGCGCTTACACCCCCTGACTCTCTTGAAAGTTTTTAAAAAGTCACTGCTCCATTTACAGTGGCTTTCTGGATAAGACGAGCTCCTTTGAGGTTCTAGTAACTTCTCCCTTCCCTTTCTCTTTGGGTATAGGTTGTTAACAGCTCCACTATTACTAGCCTCAGGTACCGCACTCTGCCCTGTGGTTCACCTGTAACCCACCCAGAGTTTTGTGACTTGTTTCTCCTCTGTTTATTATTTATCCTTATTTGAATGTGCCTTCTCTCTCTGGAAAGGACATTACTAGTTCAAATTCCAAACACAACACTCACAGACTATACACTATTAAATCTGTTTCAATGGAAAAAGTAACAAAAAGGATTAATAAACATAAATGTGTTATAAAGAGTTAAAAGTACTCTACAAATGTAGAGTTTTGATAGGCTTTGCTTTTATGAGTAGATTTTGTAATGATTTCAATGTTTGTATGTTACAGCCAGTGATTCCTCAGTCTTTCCCCTGGTCCTGAAAAGTTGTCCTCAGCTCAGTATAACAAAAATAAATCTTCATATGAGAAAGGAGAAATTAATCTCATCTCTAATGCATATAACCAAATATAATTCAAATGCACTTAGTTTCCAGTTATTTGATTTCAGGAAAATCTCAAAACTATTCCCAAGATTCTCTTTGTTAATGAAAATAACTATTAACAAGAAAATAACAATTTCTAAAAACATTGAAAATTATTTCCTTTCTCTCCAACCCTTCTGTGGAATGTGAGTAAAGCTGTTTTTGTCCTTAGGAGTTTATTTATCAATCGTTTTCAGTTTGGGGCTGTGGCATTTTTACTGTCTTGAAAAAGATAATTTAGAAGAAACCTGAAGGGTTTTCAAGAAATCTGCTACTATTTTGCCAATGGAATTTAAAGTATATACTAATTAAATATTTACAGTTATCCTATGGACTATTTATATCACTCTAAAAGGTTGCCCACTGTTGCTACAGATGAGGATGTCATTAATGCTCCGGGACATGCAGGAAACAGGATGCCATTTTTCATAAAAAGCCTGTATAAGGTACTGCCCAGCCCACACAACTCTCGCTGTTACTGTCAAATCTTAAAGGGAGTCAGGAGGCACCAGAAAATTGATTAAACTTGAATGTAAGTTGGAGAAATCAGTGGCTAGGAGCCTCAAAAGCAGTGTTCCCCAAATACAGGAAAATCTACATTGCTCAGCAATTCCGAGAAGGAGAGGGGAGGGGTGGGTGCCATGGAGCAACCAGTCCCGTGCAGCGGCTGCCTGCTGTGGGCTCACCATTTGACACGAATTAAGTCAAGAAGAATTGAAATATGTAAGATCTCACCTTACGCACTCCGTATGATTGATGACTGGCTCTGCGAAACAGGGAGCACTTTCTGCTGGTGAAGAAAATCTAGAAACACAAGCCTCGGAGGGCAAGGGGCTCGGGGAAAGCAATGAGAGGCAAAGAAAGACAGATGAGAAGAGGGAGAGAGCCAGTGGTAACTGCAACCACCGCGACAGAACAGGCGCTCGGGACACAGTGGGTGGCCACACGCGGTGGGTGTGTGAAGGACAGGCAAGCTGCCAGCACAGAGACAGAACTAACAGCCACTCACGGCGAGGGGCAACCAGCACCCTGGTCTACATTTCAACAGTCCAGAAAACAGAGACCATCTCTACCTGCGTGTGGGCACTGAGGGGTGGGAGCCGCACAGAAGATGAGGGCACCAGGACCGTATCCCCTCTTACTCCTGTCCCTGTGCCACCCTGAAGATTTGATAACCAGTTCAAGAAAAGAAGAACCGAGTAGGAAAGACACAGGATACGCTACTAGAAAACAGAACAGTAACAACGAGATTATGAACAGTGATGGTAACAGAGCCGCCAGCAGCATTCTCGCTCACTGTGTTCCCGGTACTGTTCTATGCATTTGACATGTACCAAGTCATCTAATCTTCACAACGACCCTTTGCGGTTATTATCCCCCATTTTACAGGAAACTGGGGTATAGGGAGGTTAAGGAACTTGACCAAAGTCATATCTCCAGAAAGAAGCAGAGACGGGATTTGAACCCTTACGCCAAACGAGCTAAGCCCATGCTCTGTAAGTGACGTGGGTTTTATTTTCTGTGTTGTTCACTCTTGTCCACCTGAATCTAGCACTGCAGGCACTCAGTGAGTGTTTGTTGACTGAACAAATAAAGATGCAGTAATAGTAAACGTGCATTTTCTCGCATTACATATTCATACATTACTGTCCCGCGAAGCATCTATCCCAATGTTTCCAAAGAACAAACACATGGACATTTGCGCACGATGTGGAAAGGGTAAGCATACAAAATGTTCATTAATCGATTCCCAGTTGATTCACCCATACAATATAAAATTCAGCCCAGAGGTTGTTCTGTTGTTGCTTGTTTGTTTGCCAATTCTTAGTGACTGAAAGTTCACGAGCTGGATCCAAATCTCCTGGCAAGACAAGGGTGATTTTTTTCTTTTCAGCCAAGAGTTCGGCAGGTGGTGGGTGGACAATACACATTTCCTTTACATGAATGAGTGGGGGTGTGTTTCACTGCACTAAACGGAGACGTGGAATAGCAAGATCACGCTGCAGCCACCAGATCCCAGAGGCTCCCCCGCGACCCCAGCCGCCAGGCAGAAGCTTCTCATTCGCGGCCGCCTTGCATCCAACTCTGTAAGACTTGCACGTTTTTCAGAAGATTGTTTGGAGGGGCATAGAATTTTCCCCTATGTCATTTTACACCAGCATCCACTGAACCCTACCTACTCTGACCATCTTTCTGTTCCTAAAACCCACCAAATTCTTCTCTACCCTGGAGACTTTTCACTGGTTGTTTCCTCAGCCGTAACATTCTTCTCCCCAATACTTGAACGGATAGTTCCCTCTTATAATTCAGATTTTAGCTTAAATGTGTTCTCCTTAAAGAGGTCATCCCTGACCACCTAAACGAACACAGGGACCGAAACGTCACCACATTGCCACATTGTAACTCCCTGCAAAGCATCTGCAACCCTGTGGTGTCGGGCTGTGTGTCCCCCTGGAACGAACAAGAGCGCTGAAGAGCAAGAGCGTTTGGTGTCCGGGTTAGAGAACAGAGTCTGGCTCTTGGCAGGTGATCACTAGATATGTAATAAAAGAATGAATAATGGAATGGATGAGTCATTACCAGCTCTTCCTGCCCTTTAACAGAGCTTCACTGATTTATGTTATGGACCAGGATGTCACTCAGAACACAAAGCATTATCACAAAAGTAGCCTGATACATCATGGAGGCCCAGTTTAGGATTGCTATTATTGTTTTAATATAAAAGTTGCCTGACTCTGGAGTTTTGGTTAAAGTCACCAACACTATAAAAAAATACCAACGAAATATAGACTATTTCTGCAAAAGTGATGTCTGCCCAATAAAGGATTTTTGCGATTCCACTTTGCAAATACAGAACAATCTCTAGTACTGGGTGTTTTGTTTGAAGCCTAAGAAACTATTAATGATGATCGATCCCTCACTTAGTTTTTCCAATAAGTAGTTTATAACCTACTAATAAAGGAGGAGGAGCTAGAAAGCATAACCCCAGAGGCCGAGTGGTTTCCTGAACCTTCGCAGATGACCTTTACTGTGCTTTCTCCACTGCCAAATGTTTCTAACTCTATCTGCCTTCACTGAGTTGCTGTGAGGTTCAATAAAGCCATATTCATTAAGCTCTTTGATATTCCTAAACAGGAGATTCAATAAAATAAGTGTGCTCTTTTATAATATTCTGATACCTGGCAACAAAAATAAAAGGCAATAATATCCCAACGACTTCAAAAATGAATGGGGCTCACACACCGGTCTCTCCTTTCTACTGACCAGAACTGAAAACTTACAATACTTCTGAATAAATTGTGCCACTAATTAGCCTCTGAGCAAAGTGAAAGGCAGGAGAAAGTCACCACTTAATCAAAATAAATGAGGTTTATTAACTTAATCAGACTGAGATTCTCAGAAAGGGACTGAAATTCTCTATCTGAAAAGCAAACATCTAGAACATATAGTGAAATCAAATTTCACCACCCAACCAATGACCTGACTCGAACCTGAAGATACGTTTCTTAGAGCGAGCACTTAAATTGGTCTGCAGATACCTGCCAATCTTTTTAATTCACGAAGATTATCAGTGAAGTACTAGTAGTGATAAAAGTGAGATCTGTGATCTGGACATTTGCCTCAGATACAAAACTGAACGGATATGATTATAGGGACAAACGAATCTCCCCAGGGCCGTGGGGAGATGACCTGCTAACACTCTGCTACGTGATGTAGAAACGTCACACTCAAAGAGCGTTTCGGCGAGACCACACTTCCTTTGCAAGACGCTTCAGCTTTGCAATGTCCCAAATTTAGAATCCTTATTTTGAATCTATAGCATAAATATGACATGGAATAATAAAATAAATAATAAATAATACAATAAATAATAAAAATAATAATAAAATAATAAATAACAAAAATAAATTCTGCCTCCCCAAATGCTTCTTTAAGGGAGATGGATTTCATTTATTCCAACAATAAAACACCTCATGCTCTGGCAAATTCTTCACACTGCAATCCACCGAGCAAAACTTACTCACCAGGTCCGGATTCGGTGTTCCCAAACTGCAGGATGTAGCATGTAAGGGATAGAGCACAATGTAAGTATTTTTAAACAAGCAAATAGGAGAAGCCAAAGAAACAAAAGAGGCCTATTTTAGCAATCCAGTAATTATGAAATGGACATCCTTTATAACGCAGGCTTTTAAAAAAAAATCTTGTAAAAGCTGATGTTAAAGACCCACCAGCAATCGAGTATGTATGTACGTGTTCCCTTGCGGATGCTGGTTTGCAGCTGGGCTTTTTCCACAGCAGAATTAACCAACGCTTTCTGATGCCTAGAATAATTTACTTGAACAGCTTATATCTTTTTCCTTATTTTTCAAAACAAAAATGTACTGGCACTTATTATCAACTTTTTTTTTTTTTTATCAATCAGCATGCATGACAGAACAACACAGTAATTCTTCATTATACTAATGGGGGAAAAATTAACTTGACATCAAGCCTAATTGAGTAAAACCTCACTAATTCTTCTAAATAGGGATAAGTCCTGCTTGATTAGTGAAAGCAATTTAGTATAGAACATGCTTAGATAAACACACTTTTATTGCTTTCCAGAGCTGATACTAACAAACCGGGCTCTCGTAGCAAGCGCAAGGTATGTGGTTCGGGCCCTTAAGAAAACCTGCCACAGTGTATGGATAAGATTAATATAGCATATCAAATACATGACAACAATTTAGTGTCTCTCTAGATCATTTAAAAATTTTATGTACAATTTTGCCAAAAAATTGTTTTGAAAGCAACTTTTATAGATGCTGCCAAGATACCCTACAGCCCAGCTTATAAGCAAAATAGAACAAGTCATAATTTACTGGCTGTTACTGATTGGTAATCAAAATTTAAGAGGTTTCACTATGTAGACAATCCTCAACTCACTACAGGTTGTGTTACAAAAGTTCGATTGTAAGTTAACTGTTAGAAATCAGAACTGATTAGGGCAATATTCTCCTTAGGAAGTTAGTGTCATGTACATGGAATGAACATGAGCTGGGGACGCAAGACCGCAGGACGCGATCTCAGAGCATCTCTGCCATTTATCATCAGTGTGAACTTGAGTGAGTTACGTTACTTAACGCGAGTCTTAATTTACCTGTAATTTACACACAGGGCTGTTGTAGGAATTAAACATAAATGACCATAAAGTTACCACACTGCCCTCTACTTTTACCCTAGGCATTTATATTCTTTTTTAAGTATTTCTGTACATCAGAGTGTATTAACTGGCAGGTCACAGAGGGGCTTCAGTGTGTTCAGGAACCCCTTGAAACTGTATGCAAAATTTGATGGGCCTGTATATTCTTTTGTTGCAAAAGCTAGTGGGCTTCAGCAGCTTTCTAGGCGAATGATGTAATTAAAAAACATTTTTCCATAAAGACACTTTCTTAACTTTTTCAAAATCAAAAAAGGCCACATGTTTAAAAATATTAATTGGAAGTATCCTTTGCACCTAAGTTAGTGTTTTGCCCAATCGTATTACCTAGTAACCTCCTATGCAGCCTTCAGGACAGACACGAGCACCATCCAGCGCCACCTCACTGGCATCACGCCCACCCCAGTACGCGCCACGCCTCGTTCAGCACAGGACCTTGGGCACAGCACCTACCACACTACGCGGTAACGATTTTTACTTGTCTTTAAGTACCTTTACGGAATACCAAGTACATGGTGGAAGCTCAAAAAGCTCTTGTTAAGTAAATAAGAATTTTTTTCATAAAAATGAATTTATACTTAGTAGTCATTTCAATTGATGAGAAGCATGCAAATCAGAAAGCAATTTAGCTTTGTTATAAGACCTTTGAGTGTGACAAATGTAAGTTCAAACCCTGACTCTAATGTTCAGCTTCTCTGCAACTCGGCTTTCTCATCTATAAAATGGAGATAATCTCACCTACAAAGTTGTATATGAGTAATATTTGTAAAGTTTGAGTACATTCTCCACACGATAGTCACCACCTCCATCATGCCACCAACTGCCGCCATTATTACCACCGCTACTAGTCATTCAGGGGTGACAGGTACAGGCATACCTCCTTTTCTTGTACTTCGGTTTATTGCGCCTTGCAGATATTGTGATTTTTACAAGTTGATGGTTTGTGGCAACTCTGGATGGAGCAAGTCTATTGGCACCATTTTTCCAATAGCACGTGTTTCTTTTGTGTTTCTGTGTCACCTTTTGGTAACTCTCACAATATTTCAAATTTTTCATTATTATTATATATGTTATGGTGATCTGTGGTCGGTGATTTTTTTTTTTTTTTTTTTTTTTTTTTGAGACAGAGTCTCACTCTCTCGCCTGGGGAGAGTGCCGTGGCGTCAGCCTAGCTCACAGCAACCTCAAACTCCTGGGCTCAAGCAATCCTACTGTCTCAGCCTCCCAAGTAGCTGGGACTACAGGCATGCGCCACCATGCCCGGCTAATTTTTTCTCTATATATTTTTAGCTGTCCAATTAATTTCTTTCTATTTTTGGTAGAGACGGGGTCTCGCTCTTGCTCAGGCTGGTCTCGAACTCCTGAGCTCAAACGATCCGCCCACCTCGGCCTCCCAGAGTGCTAGGATTACAGGCGTGAGCCACCGCGCCCGGCCAGTGGTCAGTGATTTTGATATTCCTATTGCAATGTTTGGGGGCACCAAGACTACACCTATACAAGATGGCGAACTCAGTCAGTAAATGCTGTGTGTGCTCTGACTGCTCCATCAAGCAGCATGGATGAACCGGAGGATATTAAGCCAGGCACGGAAACAAATCCTGCACAATCTTGTTCATATGTGGAAACTAAAAACATCAAGCTCATACAAACAGCGAGTAGAATGGTTGGCTTGGTCATGGGGAAGGAGAGATGTTGGCCAAAGGGTAAAAAGTTCTAGTTAGAAAGGAAAAATAAGTTTTAGAGCTCTATTACACAGCATGGTGATTAGAGTTAATGATAATATATTCTATACTTCAAAATTGCTAAAAGACTACATTTTAAATGTTCTCACCACAAAAAAAAAATGGTAAGTAGGGTGAGGGGTAGTTAATTAGCTTGATTTAATCTTTCTACAATATATAAAAATATCAAAACATTACAGTGAACCCCATAAATATATATAATTATTTGTCAATTAGTTAATTGCTTTTTAAAAATTTAATCCAATTGCCTTCATATCCTTTGTCTCCTTCGCTATTCGGTTTTTCTGTTCTCTACGAATTGCCATGGAAGCCCTGTTCTCCCAGTCCATCCTGGAAGCCTTCATCAATATAACTCTGGCTATAAATTGCTCCTGCGCTGACGTAATCCCTCTATTTTTGAATCTTCAAAATGTTCCCCACCATGCCTTCACAAAAACCCACGGCACAAAATTCTTTCTTTCTTCCAACTGACATGTTATAAACCTGCCATGTGATCTCACAACTTTGTACCAAGTCTCTGGCTCTTTCAAGAACTGCTCAATATTCTGCCATCGAAACAGAGGACTTTGTGGCTCTGAGTCCACACATAATGCTGAATGTCATTGCTTTCACTTAACCCCCATCACTTCTCAGGAATATGACGGTGATGTGTGGTCGTATGTACAGTCGCAGTAATAATAAGATTTAATATTCACTACATACCTACTCTTATTCAGCACTAAAGTCTCGCCTTTAATCTTCATAACAGTCCTGCCTGGTAGATATTTTGGCAACTTATAAATGAAGAAAATGAGTTCTAGAAAAGTAAAATGACTTGACTAGCTGTCAGAGTCAGATTTAAACTCACATCTATCTAACTCAAGTTCTTTCAACGAAGCTAAGTTACTCTGATTTTCATGTTACTAATGAATAATACTACAATTCAGAAATCACACAGATTTTTGTGAGAAGATGCACTTATTTCTTCATTTAGTTTTTCACCCTGCTTTAAGCCTCCTGAATTCAAAAATTAGAAAAATTAGCCAAGTATAGATTACCTATACTTAGCTATGGTATAGAAAAAGAAAAAAAATAGCAATAAGATTCAACACTGAGAAAAATGCTTAGCAAGTTCTAAATATATGGGAAGCTTCTTAATCGGATTAACTCTATTTGTTAAAAAAGAAAACTAAAGAAAGTAACCTACAGAACTTAAAAGCATCCTCATCAAAGTCAGAAAGAAGACAATACACCAGCTACCACTGCTTCTGTGTGTCCTTGCCAATGTAATGAGACAAGAAAAATAAGAGTCTCAAAAATTAGAAAGAATGAAAAATTGTGTTATTCGCTCTTTGATGTCTACATAAAAAATCCAAAAAGTAAACAGATAAAACAATACTAGGAGAATTCAGCAATACTGCAAAATACCAGATCAATATACTAATCACTATACTCTTAAGTAACAGTAATAATCAATTCGAAAATATAGTAGGAGAAAAAAAATTTACGATACCCAAAAAGCTACAAAGCAATCAGGAAGAAATCTAACAGGATTTTTTAAAGACATTTATGTAGTAAATTACAAAACAAAGAAAATCTGAAATGTCATAAAGATGTCAGCTGTCCCTCAATTAATCTCTTAAGTTCAATGCAATGTCAATAAAAATCCCCAAAATGATATTGATATGGAAGGACAAAGATAATGTTTAGTGAAAAAAAAAAGGTGAAGAGCCTTGTCCTAAGAGACTAAATGCCTACGAAAAACTATATGATTGAGGCAGTTTGGTATTAGGGCAGGGATTTTCTTAAAAACAGACAAGTGAAACAGAATAAAAGGCCCAGATACAGACACACTGGTATACAGAAAGTTCATACGTGGCAGGGATAAAATGGTGTGTTCAATATAAGGAGCTAGAATAACTGCTTAACTATACAGAAAAAAAATCTGGATCCTTACACAAAAATAAAATACACGTGAAAAATTAAACTTAAAACTTTCAGAAGAAAATATGGAAGAATATCTTCCTTTACTTTTTCTAAGAAAGATTTCTTAAGTAAGTCTGAGAGTAGACACCTTGCAGAAAAGTATTGATATAGTTGACCACATTAAAATTAAAAGTTTCATAAAATAATATAAATGAAGTTAAAATAGAAATCACAGAGCTGGAGGATAGATTTGTAACCCCTCTAATCGATGAATATTAGCATCAGAATACATGTAAAACTCCTACAAAGTGACAAAGACTCTTGCTTGACCAAACTTCAGTTCAGTCCTCTGAGCCCTCTTCTCAACTAGACCTAGACATTGGGCTTCCATGCCCATCTTTGCAGAATCCAGATGTAGCAAGAATCTTGCTAAGTCAGTTTGGCAAGAATCACCCCACCCTTGATATCTGATCACCCTCAGTATCCAATCAAATTCCTCATTCCCCACCATCCCCAGGTGATATATGATCACCCTGGCCTGCTTTCACCAAGGTGGTATAGGAAGAATCACCCTACCTTTGATGTCTCATCTTAGAAATTTTCCATCCACTGATCCCCCTCATCTGCTCATCGGCTGTAAGAGCCCAACGGTCTTTGCTGTGTCTGGAGTTGAGTCCAATCTCCCTCCCCTGTTGCCATAGAGTCAAACCCTATTGCAATCTTGAATAAGGTCTCCCTTACTGTTTTAAAAAGTGTGAGAATAATTTTTTCTTTAACACAAATCATTAAGAAAAAAGAAAACTCAACTAAAAATGTGTGAAGCAGATGAACAGGAAACATTAAGATGCTTGACTGCCACTAGTAATCAGAAATTACACAAAGACAAATCACAAAAAGGTTTCAAACTCACTAAAGTGGCAATAATTTTTAAGTCTGAAATTTCCAAGTATAGCTAAAGATATAGCGAAAAAGCATAATAGTCTGGAGATCAATTTGTTGTTATTCAAGTAAAATTAAATATGTGCATACTCTATTTCCATTTCCATACTCCATTTCTCACGCATCTATTAATAGCTATACAACCCTAAACTTTCTCACAGAGGTTCAGCAAGACAATTAAGCCCTAATACCCAAAGGCATCCATTATGTATAATAAATTAATTTCTCTTCTGTGCCTGTAGAATGGTACCGTGTGCTAAGCTTAAGAGAAAAGAAAAAAACATAATGTTTAATATCCCACAATGCACAGGACACTTTCACACTGAGAATTGTTCTGCCTGAAACACTGTGAGCGCCCCTGCCTCCACCCTAGACAACCTCTCATCCACGGGCACAATGAGACATGAAGCAGAATGTACATGGCAGCCTTTTTATAGCAAAACCTGGAAAAAAATAATTATTGTCAGGGAAATGGATAAATACGTAGTAAGATCATGCAGTTAGAACAAATGAATTAGAACCATAAGTCCTAACACGTGGGCAAAAGAAAAATGAGTTGCACAATAAAATGTTCAGTATTACATTTTTTTAACATGGTTTCAAAATGTAATAATGCAATATGTTATTTATGTATCTACAGATGTATAATAAAAATATAAAAGCATGAATAGATATGGTAAGATCGAATTCATGATAACGATACTGATTGGGGTACGTCATTATGAAGGAACACCATAAAACAATGAAAATGCATCGATCACTATTAAGGTCAACAGCAAAAATGAATTTCTCAAATATAAAACTAAGCAAAAGAAGGCAGATACAAAAGATTACATGCTCTATGAAAAACTGTGTATAATATTAGAAGCCATAGGAGCAGTTGCCTTTGCAAGGGCACCAAGGCGGCTTCTGAATTGCTGGTAATAACCTGTTTCGTGGGCTGAGTGGGGGTGATGTGGGTGGGTCCACTTTGCAAACATTTACAGAGCTCTGCAATGAGGCTGTGCACTTCTTTGTATGCATGCTTTGCCTCAATAAAAACATTTATCTGGGGAAAATTTAATCATCTTTCCTTCTCTCCCCACCCTTCCAAGGCTTTCTTCCTGACTGCCGCATTTCTGCTGATGACACCGTGATTTTTTCCTGTAACCCAGGCTCACCCACTCATGTTTGGGCTTTTCACCCCAGCGGACTAACTCCTGCCAAGACCGATCAATACCAACAGGAACTTTTGTCAAATTTGTCTTTCCTTCTTTCCCACCATCAAATATTAACAGATCCACTGTTTTCTTTCTTTCTTTGCATTTTGTAAATCAAGTTGGAAACCAAGAAGACTCTGCGGTTTTATCCTGATAATTCTCTCCAAAGCTTTCTGCCCATGTGAGTAATACTCTTTGGATGAAATTTTAGAGATTGTTAGGTAAACAATATGGGGGAGAGAAATTAGAACTTCTCCCACAATTTCTAGGGAAATAGAGATGAGCTCTCTTGGAATATCTTGTCTTTGAACGCTTTTTCTTTCTTTTTTTTTTTACTTCAAGGTATTTATTTATTCAACAAAAATATGTGTGTGTATGTCCATACATATATCATATACATGTATATATATGGCTATACACAAAGGGAAAAGAAAAACCTAAAAGTCTGTAAATTATCCCCAGAACTCAAAACTCTATAGCAATTTAATTATGCCTACAGGGACCTGAAAGCACATATCAATAGATTAGTATTATAAACTCCACAAAAACATTAACCATTTAAGTGTTTATCAGAGGATTAACTGAAATGTTACTTTTTCATATGGACAGCAAAGCCGTCCCTGGCTGAGACCCATAAGCAAGTGTCTGTCCCTCAAATTGATTGAATAATACAGATTTGGGTACCTTTCAAAGCGCTTCCGTATACATAATCTTATTTGATTATACGAGCAGACCTAGGAGTAGGTGGTGAAACGTTTTCTTCATGAACTTTCTGTGTCAATGGTGACGCTACCGGCCTCCCTGTGTGAGAACAAGAATGGGATATCCTAGCTGGCCAGATGATTAGCTAATATAAGAAGTCCCAACAGATAACCCTAAATCCCTGCTGACATTAGGTATCAAATAAAATGCTTTTGCCAAATTTACATGTCTAGGACATGCTTTTATCTGGAAAGCAAAAGTAATTCTTAACAGAGGGTTTCCCTTTCTCGGCAAGTTGCTCTCGCTGACATTTCAAGGCTCTGACAGAGACTCTGCGCTACAAAGCCGATAAATCAGCATCCAAATGGCAAATTAAATTGACTTTCAAGTTCTGTTCCATTAAGTGAGAGTCAATGTTCCAGATTCTCCTAATCCGTCTGACAGGTCACTGGCAGGCTTGCGGGCATTTGCATTCAGAAGGTCGACTTCGTTAGTAAATGACCTACATGTTTTAAAAATCCAGCATTACTTTCTAGGAAAAGTACTCAAAATTGTAATAAAGGTAAATAATAGAGATGAGAAAGCATGGAATTTTTGTATATTTTATCTTTTCAATGTGTTACTCTGTTCTAGAGGGAATATGCACAAATAGACTCACACGCCTAAGAAGCCGTCTTACAACGATGATCTGTACGTAATGAAGGATGGATATCTGGAAGTGATTCCCAGGGGAGCCGGAGATGCAGTGATAGGACTTGATGATACGATTATGATAAAAACTAAGAAAAGGAAACATCTGGCGACTAGGAGAGGAAGACGTATATTCATCGCATCTGCACGATGTGTCAGACACAATGTCACAGAGTTGATCCATAACGAATCATTTAATTTCCACAAACATTCAGTAAGCTATGCACTTTTGCTCCTCATTTAACAGATATGCAAATGAAGATTCAGAAATGTGGATTCATTTCCTTCCAATCGCACAGTATATTTTATTGCTGAGATGAGGGCACGGGCCCTTGCTCCTCCTCCACGTCCAACCGCCCTGCAAGAAAAAGGAGATCCAGAGACAGCACCAGGAATGTCGCAGCTACGTGGCGACGGAACAAGGACAGCACCGTGTCACCAAAACCACCCAGTGAGGAATTTCGACAGGGGTAATGAGTTACAGTGACAGACACCTGCCTTTATATGTCTGCATTTAGACAGGGACAGGCACTCACATACGTGCCGCCCTACAGGACTGGTCGGGAAGAAAGAGAGCAGTAGGGTTAAGAATGCCGCATGCTGCCTGGAAAAATCACTTGTACCATCCAAAAAGAAAGTTCACAGAACAGGCAGCGAGTTTCAAAATGACTCATGATTGAGCATTTGAGGAGATAACGGAGAAGAGAAGGGAACACGTGAGACCAGCTAACAAACAGAAAGAACAGCCGCTCGGTGCGAGGGCGAGGCGAGCCACACAGACGGCTCGGGGTTAAATCCTCACTCTGGGCCTGTGTGACCTCGGGTAAGTTACCTGACTTCTCTGTGCGTCAGTCTCCACATCTGTAAAATGGAAATAATGACCGCACTTCCCTCAGAGGGCTGTTACCGTGAGGATTCAATGAATATGTGTAAAGCGCTTAAGAAAACGTCTGACGCACAGTGTTAGCTCAGAATCGGCCCGTCTTTCTGGAAGTTGGCCAGGGCAGGGAAAAAGGATTGAGAGAGCTCGGGGAACAGCAGATGGGAACAAAGAATTCCTTGCGGTAGAAGGGATGGAGAACGTGTGTATGCACAGGGAGAAAGAGGGAACCAGGAAAGAGAAATGAAAGTGAAGGAAGCTGTGGAAAGGACGAGAACGTTGACGGCAGCGGGCCCCAGCATTTCTGGCACCAGGGACTGGTATCAGAGAAGACGATTTCTGCAGAGCGGGGCAGCAGGGACAGGGTGTGCGGCCGGGTCCTAACAGGCCACCGACTGGTCCCGGCCGCGGTGCAGGGACTGAGGACCACAGACTTCGAGCAACTGGACTTAAAAAAAGAAAGGAAACAAATTCTGCCACAAAAGAAGCAGTGGAGCGGAGATGGGGACCTGGGGACGTTTCCAGGACATCACAGATGAGGAGAGACGGCACAGTTCACAGAGATCCCAAACAGCGACCCACCTGCATCGAGAAACGTTAGGAGTGAGGATTTCGTGCAGTGATAAAAAAAATTTAGAGCAGTTTCTCTGGGAAATGTGAAAAGGTGTTAACTAGAGATGAATACAAGTGTAGCTGGTATCGGCAAAGCATGGGCCGAATTCAGAGTGGATTCAGATACCAACCTTCAGGATTTGAGCAGCATCCAGAGCAAAGCCAGACAAAATGGCTGGTCCAGGGCAGGGGGACGGTGAGATGGATCCAGTGAGAGCAAATCCCACCGCCAACAAAGACGGACCCCTGGTGGCTGCCTCGCTGGTCACCTCTGGCTGCGGCTTTTCTGAAAGCACCAGTCCACCGAGACCAATGAAAACCACTTCTTATGTAATTTCACAATTTGTGTTATTTTCCATCTTAATTAATTTTAGTACAACCACATACAGGAAATCAACTGATTTCTGTTTTTCAATCTTGTGATGCCCAAAAACAATATGGTTTAAAATAGCAAACAGGCTTTTGGCGAAATATGGCAGAGTAGACATACATATTTATCTCTAGTCCCTCTTGAAACTATTTCTTTATAGAGAAAACTATTTCTTTATGAAAGTCATAGAGCCCCAAGGACAGAAAGAATGGAAGACAATACGACAGCACCGAGATATTTATTTTGGACGATGAAAAGAGGAAGACGAGTTCTGACTGACTTCACAGAGGAAAAAAGTCAACAAGACGCAAAGTGACACGGGCCCCAGAAGCTCAGAAAGCCCAGGGACCGGAGGCACCGAGTACTCCTGAAGGCCACAGGTAAAGAGTGGAACTAAAAATAAGAGAAGTGGTTGCGAGTCCATGTAGGAAACAATTAGAACCTCAAATCCTTCCTCTCAGGCCAAGGCAGCAAGACAGCCACCCAAAATGATGACCAGAGAGTCACCCCTGGGCCAAAGTGAACCAGGGAGACCCTCAGTTCAAGGCTGCAGAGCCCACCGAAGGCTGCCGTGAAGTGCAGTACTGAAGATAGGTATTCAAAGAAAAGAAGTCCTTGTACCAAAAAGACGCCTGTACTCATGGGTTTATCGCAGCATCATTCACAATAGCTAAGATACGGAAACAACCTAAGTGTCCATCAACAAATGATTTCATAAAGAAAATGTGGCGCGCATGTGTGCGCACACACACACACAAGGACACACACACACGATGGAATGCTATTCAGCCATAAAAAGGATGAAATCGTGTCTTTCGCAGCAACATGGATGGAATTGGAGGCCATTATCTTAACTGAAACAACTCAAAATCAGAAAGTCAAACGCCGCATGTGCTCACTTATAAATGGGCGCTAAATAACGTGCACCCGTGGACAGAGAGCGGAATAGTAGATACTGGAGACTCAGAAGGTGGGAGAGGGGTGAGGGGCGAGAAATTATTTAATGGGGTACAACGTACACTATTCAGATGACGGTTACACTTAAACCCAGACTTCAGCACTGTGCAATATGTCCATGTAACAAAGCTGCACTTGTACCCCTTAAACTCGTACATGCAAAAAAGAAAAATGCAAGGATGAAAAAAAGAAAAAGACAGGGGTATTGAGTCAAATATTCCTAGTGGTCCAGCCCGCTTCTTTTCCCACTCCACATCCCACTAAGGCAGCTGTGGGACTTGCCACCCTTCTTTCCACCTCCACGCAAGAACGAAGAGAAACCAACCTCCACGAAGACCCGCAGACAAGCCCCGCACGCGTATATACCCAGTGCTTCCAATCAGTTTTTTTAATCTCATACTTCAAGAAAAAGAATGCTTTCCATTTTCCTATGCGAAATGTATATTATTGCAGTTATGCTACAGAAGGGCAGAAAGTTTTTTCTATTCGGTCCCATTGATGTATTCCCAGTACACAGAAAAATGCCAAGTATAAGTTAGGTCCTCGATAAATATTTGTTGAATGAATAATGTGTATTTAAACTCTCATAAAGACCCAAACACCTCAAAACTGTCATCATCGTATTCGTACAGTATCATTTCATATCAGTCATTGACAAAGTCAGTCTCCCCAACATCATCACGCTTTGCAGCTAAATTCTACTTCATTATGCCTCAATTTTAAACTTAAAATTCACAATAGTCACCTTCTAAAAGTTGCTGTCATTAATTTTTCTTTTATTATAAAAATAAGTGGATCGTATGACTTTATATTTACTAGCATCTATTTTTAAACGACAGCACAAGAGATTTCATAAAAGAGAGACTGAGTCCTCCTGCCGGAGGAGTGAGCTGGAGGGTCCCTCTAGTGGCCTTGAGGAGCCAACACAGTCCCCAAAGCACCCGACGCTCCCCAGGAATGGAAACCCGGCAAACAACGTCCTCCCAAGGCCGTGGACTCGAGAGAAAGCCCCACCTGGCTGCGCAGATGCTGAAATGACTCCTGCACGTGGCTGGACAGGAAAGTCAGAGGGAAAAAGCAAAGCCGCATCACAGGGTGAGACGTGACCCATCAGCCAGCGGCGACGACTGAGTGACTGAAGGAACGGAATCTTGCATTCCCTCGTTCCCTCCCATCATCCTCACTGTCCCCAAAACGTGCAGGTCCGGACACGCACGCGGGTGCCACGGGGACCGCTGTGCTTCACGGTCACTGCGTCTGAAGCAAAGGCACTGAGGAAGTCTTAAACCATTTTGTCTAGATATTTAAAAGTTACAGTCAAGCTAACTGCTACATAAAGTATCCTCCTACCGCGATTAAATATGCTTCTATGACAAAATCAAAATGTGGAAAGCTACGGTTTTTATACGACTGAATCCAGACAAAACCCCAAAGACTACTAAATTTAAATATTAGTGCATATCTGAGTATTCTGTGATGAGCCAGAATCGTTTGGATGAATAATAAAGGCATCCCTAAGTTACGCGTTTTAATTATTCTACAGTATTTCTTTATCTTCCTCTATTTCTGCAAAATCAAAAAGCATGCTGTTATAATCTACGTTTTCACACAACTTGCGTTCTATTGATAGTAATGCCAAATGAGGCTCACCCTTCTTTAACTCGCTGTAATTTTTAGATAGCTCCTTATTATTTTCGATTTGGGATAACTTCCTTGAAGCAATAGCAAGCGGAACTGTCAACAAAAGTCTTAAAGCCACACTTGGACTCAAATGAACCATGGATTTTACTACCAGATTCAGTCACTTTAATGGGATCGCCTAGGTTAATCTTTATAATATAAAATATTAGAAGAAATCACTATCACTTACATTGCAATACCTACTCTCTTAAAGCAATATCCAGACCTTTATATTATTTCTGAAATTTCTTTTCTTTCCATTTTTTGAGCAATATAAAGAAAACTGAAAATAGCAGTCTGTTGTTCCATTCGTTTGAATCTCTATTTGAGACTGTACTTCTAAGCAAAATGGCCAGAAAACAGTCCCCATGAGAAATCAGTGTCGGGACCGTTTGCGTTCCCCGTCTTGGGGCCTGAGGCACGGCTGTCGCCCAGGCACGCACCTGCCCTGCTCTCTTCAGCTCACCTCTGTGCCTGCGAGTGTGTCCCCAGAATCCTAGGTCTGCTCCGCCCTCTCACCAGATGGGTAGTTTTCCCGGGTTTACAATTCCAGTTGTTTCCATTTGGCATACTGAAGGAACCTTGCCACTGTCTCCGTGCCGATGTGGGGAGTCCAGAACCATCTAGAATCCAGCTCCCTCCGATGTGACCTGTTTGATTATTCTCAAAGCCTTTATAAATTCTTTTCCCGGATAGCCACAAGGTTGGTTCTTTCTCCTTATCCAGTTGTCTGCTGACCTTTGAGAGAGTGTTCTCAACCAGACAGACAATCAAAAAAAGAACCCACGCATCACTCTGACATCACAATGTTTTGTTTCCATCCAAGTATTATTGCCGTCTGATATTTTCTTGCTTTGCTTGTTTCTGTGTTGTTTCCACTGAATAAACTGTAAACTCTACAAGAATTTGTTTGGTTCTGAATCCCCAGCGCTCAGAATGAGCAGATACTCAATGAAGTTTTATTGAGTAAATGAGCGAAAGCCGGTATGCTAGCACTCCCTGTCAGCAGTGGAGTAAAAACAGCCTTTTGACTATATTTCTAAATTATGTAACACAGGATCATGTTGGGGTCCCCGTCTTTGTCCTGGTGCTTAGATCCACTGCAGACCTGTCTTCTGGCCACAGCTAATGCTAACCCAGGAGCCTTAAAACTTTAAATAAAACTTTTGAGCAGTTCCATTTATTTGTTAATTATGACAAAAGAGGATATTTTAGCCTCTTACAAAAGCTAAAACCTTTCGCGAACATTCTCCTGTCTAAACATAAATTTCCTATCAGCTCATTCTGATACTCGAGGTACCTTTAGAAGCTAGCTTTCCCTGGAAGCTTCATAAGAAGGAAGCTTCCTAAGAAGGAAGCTTCCTGAAATCAGGAGAATTCACACTGAAGTTCTACTATGGTCAAGAAGGTCATCAGCTCCTTAAATATTTCAAATTCCCAATTATATCTCTTCCATGCTTTGTGTTACAGGACTTGGGGTCCCAGTGGAGACCTTGGTCAAGATTGGACCAGGTTCAAAGCTCCTCCGCATAAGTGTGGCCCTGCCTAAGGTTATCCTGTTAACTCTGGGAAATATCAAAGGACCTTCCATAGGGGAAAGAATTCAAGTTAGGTTCCAGATTTCATGGCAGAGTATCCCTCTACCATTTAGTATACCCGAAGAACTATTAATCAATGTTGAAGTCAGCAGCAGAGGGGATTGGCACCACTTGAATCACTTGTCAGAGTTCAGCCACCATTTCACTGTGATCGAGTATTTGCCAAAAGCTTGCGCCAGGCAACTGGAACGTAGACACATAGTGTGAGGCAAGGTTTTAACAATCATTCTCTAGGTTCTCTCTGCTGTGCCCTGCATTAAAGTATATCCACAGAAAACAATATCCTTGGGCGAATTGTCTTTCTCCTCCTACAAAAATTCGTATTTATTAAGAGTTCATGTGGTCATCTTGTTTCTAGCAGAGCAATGACATGAGGAAAGCAGTATAGCTAAGTTTCTGAGAACACAGGCTTCAGCATCGGACAGCCTGGGTCTAGTCCAAGCCTTGCCATTTAGGAGCTGTGTGTCCTTGGGTTTGTTATTAAACTCTCTAAGCCATTGTTTCCTAATTATAACAGAACTTGTCCCCTAGGTTATTATGAGGATCAAACGAGGTAATTCATCCAACATTCTAGGCGTGGTCCTTGAGCATTTAATAAATGTTAGCTATAATTATTATAAGTAATTGCCTATTCGAACATCTCCATATCTTTGCAAAATCTTGGCTGAAATTCATTATATTGCATAAAATAATTTCCTCTTAGTGCTAACACAAAACTGTCTTTTCAAATACACTTGAGATTTTCCTTAATCACATAGAGAGAAGCATATGACCAATCATGTTTTCTAGTTCCTCCTGCAGCTTGGCTGTTCCATGAGACATCTCAGTATCGCTCCAATAAATTCTTTGTGCATACATAATTTGGGTCTGATTCCCATCACTTGAAATCAAAATAGTTCTAATACATAGGAAATCATCCCTACAATGGACAGTTATTATAATAAGAAAATGAGATCAAACAATTAAGTATCTAGCGTATTACCTGGCATATAATACTTGCTAAAGAAATGGTACTTATTAATATTATCTAGAATATGCAGATACAAGTTCTAAGTCAGTTAATTAATAAACACAATTTTAATAGCTTACAAATCTTTCTTCTTACACTTCCAAAATTACTCCAGAGATTCTTCGATTTTGGACCTTGAAAGAATTATAAAATGAAATAAATGCTGTGAATTAATTTTGCACGTATTATTGTATAAATCTAAGCGAGAGACTCTTGTATGGTGACTGTCACCGAGAATAACGAAGCCCCAGACCCCGTGCTCCACAGTTTCTGACTCAATTCACTTGTTCAGAGGGAAAGTGGGAAAAGAATGCACTTAGCCAACATCCACAGGAATGAGTCTGACATACTTCAACGTACGAAATACTCACTTGGCTGCGTGCACAGCAATCGTTACATGGTGCAAAGAGTGCAGTGCGGTGAAGGGAGAAAGGGGTCAGCATATACCTGCAGAGACACCACACTGACACTGTCAAAATGGGCATGTCCGTTAGGCTCTGTGACAGCGGGATTCGCGTAGCACGTGACACCATTGAGAGCAGGTAAGGTTTTAGGTTGACGGGCTTTTTCTTGAGGACCAAAGTCATCAGTGTGGAAGTGGGTATGATCATTCTACATGGGAAAACAAAAAAAAAGGTGAAGAGGTTATAAGAAGGAAAAAAAAAAACATCGCTCATACAAGAAAACAGTTTACTGCTTTTCACTCGGAAGAGAAAATTTTTATGTCTATTCTTTATGTAACGAAATCTTTTTAGATTTATGAATTTTCTCTCTCTTTAAATGTCTTTTCATTTATTAGAGTCTGTTGTTTCTGTTTTTTCATGTTAGGGTACGTGTACTTTCTTATTCTGATGAATATAAATGGAATACAAATTATGCGCATTTGTTATTCACCATTAAATTGTTAGTACTTGTTCCAAATTCTACAACATGAATCAAGTATTTCTCTAATGCTTGTCAATATATTAACTCTTTTCTTTCTCCTCATATTCATAAGTCTAATAACTGGACTGTTCATATAATTCTAAGAATAAAATTCATGCCTATATTTGCCTATATAAAGTAGCTTTAAGGGTAAAACATCAAATGCTTAAATTACCTGACCATATGTCTTTAATAACATCTTAAGTATTCTTTCAAAAAAGAAAAGTAGGTAAAATCCACCGAACACAGCAGCTGCCTTCTCAACATAGTTGTCAACTTGGGGATTAAATCCGAATGCCTGAGGGAGGAAAGAAAAAGCAATTCAAGTAAAAGCAAGTAGTTTAACTTGATTTCTAGAAAATAATACCATAATTTCTCAGTATACAATTTTCACCAAAATTCTAAGTCCATCTTCACATACAGGTAATATTAGAAATTTACCTGCCAAAATCACAAAACAAAAACTCTGAAATTTGAGCAACCAAATTGTATGAGATGCCACAGAAATCTTATAACCAGAAGAAATCCCATTAAATAAAGCCAGCATAGAATCTTACAATTGCCTAAGTATTACAGCACACTTACAGCAATATTTGCCTTGAAAGAGTGAACTTTCAACACTAAAGAAGCGGAACCGATTCCCATCTTTGGAAGATAATATTAGGTCCAGGTAATGAAGATCAACAAGATGATTACCTATGTTCTCTAAAAGTAATACATTTGCCCACGACATTCAGAGTCAAACTTTTAAAGCAAATATGGCGGGCCACTTGGGTTACTGTTTTCCCAAGAGAGATCCTCTTGTACCTAGAGAATCCTGGTAAGTCCTAAAAACATAAATAAACGAAGAACTAGGCCCAAGAACAACAAAGAAAAGAGTGAAAATTGCCCCCAATCTCTCTCTCTCTCTCTCTCTCTCTCTCTCTCTCTCACACACACACACACACACACACACACACACACACACACAACAAGAATGAAATAATCCTTTGTTTAAAGGACAGAAAACAAGAGTTAGAGTTTGAAGTTACAAACAAAGTATCCCTAACAGACAAGAAAGAAAACTTAAAAAAAAATAAAATAGGAGGAGAGAGTAATATGTGAAAAGCTGTAAATTTACACCATTCCACGCACTGAAAATCTCCCCTCTGAACCAGAATAGAGGACGTCTGGGTTCCTGCCCTATGTCTGCCTCGGAGGGGACCTCGTGGCCACTTCTTCATTTGAGCAACGTCCCTGTACCTGCTTATACAGTGCAAAAATGGTGTAAAAATACCTGCACCATTTACCTAACACAGAGGTTATAGAAATAAAATAACAAAAGGAAAAGAATTTTGCCAAAGAAAATAACTCTCTATGGAAATTTGAGAGATTATTACAAAGACAGATTTTTTACATTGCTACACTTCCAACAAAATAGAAAACCTTAAAATCATAGATGTAGCGTCTCTAACTCACACGCAATATCAGTTTGTTTAATTTAATTTGACCCACAAAGCAGATGAGATAACTACATATACATATAATATTGTATTATATTAAATATATTACACATATTTAATATAATATTACACATATTTAATATAATACGGTTTTTTAACCAGAAAATCAGCATTGTCATTCTACCTTTGTTACTAGCCGACTGTATGGCTATAATCAAGTCATTTTAATTTTTTTTCATCTCTACAGTTGAGGGTTTGAAGCAGGCCTCTCCCAGGCCCCTTCCAGACCAAATGATAATAATAACAAATCTACGGCTCTAAGAAGCTGTATCCTCATTTTCATACATAGCTTGAAAACTAAAAGAAGCTTTAGTTCTAATTTTATAAAAATTATGAGATAAGGGTGGAACTCCTGCGATGCTATTTTCCCTCTGGGGCTCGTCTCTCCCTCGTTGTGTGTGCACTCTGGACAGACGGACAGCATCTATGCGTGGACGGATCTCTCCAGTTCCCCTTTGTGGCTTCCTCCTGTTAATATCTCCCTCTCTTTTCCTCTCGCTTATTTTCCTTCCTCTGTTTCTCTTCCGCATACGGCTACAATGTGTATTTGAACTAAAGTACACATATTACTTGTTGATTAACTGAATAGTGCCTGTAGTCAATGTCAGATCAATGATGCGTTTATCAAAAGAAAAAAAAAATAAGTTGCTATTTATTAGCCTTCAATTGATTTTTTTCCCACAGTTAAAATAAAATGAAAAGGTTTTTCAATGTCAACCACACTCTCATTTATCCTCTAGTCTTCTATAGCTGAGGAGATATATGAGGGAATTTAGTGCCATATCTTAAATAAATTATAAATTTGCATTAGACATTTGCAGTAAATTTGACACTGCGTGCTCTTTAGAAAAATAAATAAATAATAAAAGTGCGTAGAAAGATTAAATTTGCCAACCGAAAGACAGAATAAAGTTCTAAGGCCTTCACAGGTGCCCTGGAACTGTCTGAGCACGTCCTGGCCGCTGGCATCCTGGAATGCTAATTTTGTCTCTGACACTGAGATCCACCGACTGCAGCTTGGGACGAGCCTCTACGGTAGCTGTGATTCAGCTTTCTCTTAGCCAAAACGCTATAAACCAGACCATAAAATGCTGGGAGAATTATGGAGGCTAGAAATGTACAAAGTGCTAAAACATTCAAAAGAAACGATTATTCACAGAAACAAATAGCCAACATCCTTACCTCTGGAATAAGTTGGAAAATTGCATTCGAAAAAAGAGTCCCAATAGCCAGCCCCACAAAATAGGTCAAAATCTTTGGGAAATAAGATTTCTTTATCAACGGAGTCAAAACCAATCCGAGGAGAGATGCCAGATTAATAATTGTCACCGACAGGAATCCATATCCCCAAACTGTGGGTGAGAGGGAGGAGAGAGAAGAAATCAATCCGAGCAAAAGGGCCAAACGAAGCTGAAACAAGCTTAAAAGCATCTTTCAAAGCTTCAAACGGATTTCTTCTTTAGAACAACAAAATCTTCTCAGTGAAAATTACATAGAAAACCGAGACTATCAACGTAGTATAGCAAGCATTGATAATACTGCGTAAATAGCAACACTGCCTATGTTTTCATCAGCCCTAAATCATCATTATGGGATTACAGAGTTGTATAGTTTACAGGGAATTTGTCACCTAGAACAGTGACAAACAGTCTGAGGCCCGCAGGCGCCAAGCCACCTAGTTTCCCCTACCGCTCAAGGTCTAGTTTAAAACTCAGGCTTCGGGAGGAATCCAGAGGCCCTGTGAGCTCCAGCGACGAGGAATGAGACGGTGGCGGAGCGTAGGCATGGAGATAGAAGGGTCAGGGTGGGTTAGCTTCAAGGTGACCACGGCAGCCGACGCAGAGCTTGTCAGATCATTTTCCTGAAGACAGCACCTCCTGGATTAGGCAGCACCTTGGGCCCCCAGCTGGGGTCAGCTGGGGCCTCCTGGGCCCTACAGTCACCTCGAGAAGTGAGCACACGGGCACGGAGGGGGTGGCTGCACCGCACGGCTGGCCCTGCCGAGCACGGGCTACGAAACGTCCCATGCGGAGGAGATGCTGGTGACGGAAGGGGGTCGTACATCTTCCATCTCTCTCTATGCAGGGCCTGGTATCCAGCAGGTACTCAATAAGTGTTGCTTAGAGTAAATAGATGAATACCATCTTAAGCTCTAGAGCTAATGGCATGTGTGATCTATTGCCTTTGGGCCTCGATTTCCCCCTCTTGATCCTAGAGGGGTTGGTTTAGAGACAAAATGGTAATGCAGGTGTGACACACCCAGGACGGCCCCCTCCAGCAGCGCGGCTGAAACGCAATATGGCCCTGGGAACCGCACAGCACATGGCTTTGCCTGTGGCCCCGCACACTGGGCACAAAGCACACTGTGGAAGACGAGAAAGCTGCCTCTGCGTTGTCAGATCTTTAAATACCCAGAGAACATCTTTAAATGCTGGGCCGCTTTTCTCATCGGCACCGTCAGTGGAGCTCACTAGTGACACCTCCTGCCCAGTGAGCATTCGCCACGTGCCAGGCACTGCACTGCACAATCAACGCGGACCAGCACATCGATCCTCACAAAACCCCGTGAGATGAGCACGACTCTTACTTCCTTCCTATGGTTAAGGAAACCAAAGCATATGGTGTCCAAATATGCTGCCCAGGTCACATGGATAGAAAGCCAGATTGCAAACCCTGCCAGTCTGGCCCACTTTTTTTTAGCAATACGCTTCATTACCCCTGCAGAGGTAATCTAATTTTTAAAAAGCCCAAGTATTGTATTTTTACAACACTGTAAAACTTTTCTCCTGAATTATACTTCATTAATACAAGATTGCTCACTATTGGGCAATTAGAATTGCCCAAGCAATTCTGTCTACAAATAAACCAACTTTGCAAGTGTTCATTAAGCCTAGGATTGGACCACATGTCGGTCACTGCCAACAAGGAGCTTGCAACCTTCTGCTTTAGGAGCTGGGAATGTGTGTATGCACACACACACACACACACACACACACACACACACACACACACTGGAACAAAGTAGCTTGTGCTGAGCACCAAATGAAAAGGACAGATAATAAATAGTGCTATGTCACCACGAGAATCATCACAGTACTGACCATGATGACTTTATCTTCTCCAGATGCTCTCCTAGAGTTTTAGATCCTGCCCACGCCCTACAAAGTCACCGGCAGCCCACCTCGTCCCCACTTATCACCTTATCGTCTAAAACAATACGACCTACTCCCCTCGGACTTCCACTTGGAGAAAGTTCTCGATCCCACACCTTTGTGCAATATCTGCATGGATGTTCCCTTAACACACACCATCTTCTGTCCCACCCCCAGCCCACACGCACTCATTCAGGTGACAAATACGTGTAAGGTGATCCCACACACCCTCTCCAGAGTTATCTGCCCCTTCTCAATATGGCCTCTACCCAGACCCAGTGTTTTCCCCACTGAGCATCACCTTCACGCTGTTGGTTCTCTGTCTAGAAACACCTTTCTGTCCTCATCGCCTGCCAGACTCGTATGTGGCTCTCCAAGCCAACTCCAAGATCTCCTCTAGGAAGCTCCCCAACTCCTCTAGAAAGCAGTTACTCCCTCATCAAGATTCCCATAGCTCTTTGTTTAAAGCTGATCGGTCCCCTTACCATTTCTCTTAATTTTATCACTTATGTGTTTGTCTGCATCATATAAACTATGAGATTCCCAGTAAGAGGGGCTATGCTTTATTCATGCCCAATGCCTAGAAAATTGCCCAGCAAGTAGCACACATTGCTTGGTGAATGAATTAATGAAGGCCCTGTTTCAAGGTGCAGCTCAGAACTCTGCCAAAAGAAAAAAGATACCAACCCATCTGCTTATTCCATCTTTCTAACCTTCCTTGCCCTGGTGCACTGCTGGGAGACCGCGGGAGTGTAGACCATCACGTTCCAGGCAGAATGCATAGCCTCCCTTTCTTGCATTGCTACGAATGGAATATTATTCAAAAAAATGATCCACTTTTACACTCAACTGGGGCATGAAAATATTTTTTAAATAATTGGCATGAACATATTCCTCAGACCTCTTCATCTACACATGGGACTTCCTCTAACGATCTGTTTCAGAGAGGGTCCCCTCTACCCTACGTGAGCTCTGAATGATCTTTAATAAATTTCTAAGGTGTTTAGTAACATAGCTAACATTTATTGAATGCCCACTATGTGTTAAGATTCTTCTAAGAATTTCATCTCTATTCTAACTCATTTAATTTTCACAACAACCCTATGAAATACGTACTATTATTATTCCCATTTTACAGATGGGGAAATATGGTTCTGTCATGATCCCCATTTTACAGATCTGCGAACAATCCTGACTTGAATTTCGACCCGGCCCCACTCAAACGCGGAGCTGCAGAGAATGGCGGCTGATGGTGCAAACTCTGGAGCTGAAGGATTTGTATCTGAATCCCAGCTCTTCCCTTTATTGGCATCAGGGGTTGGTTCTTTGACTTCACTAAGCTTCAGTTTTCTCATATTTAAACTCTATTTCATGGAGTTTATACATGAATAAAATAGAACCAGTGAATGCTGCCCTTGGAATATAGCAAGTCTTCAATAAATGTTGTTTATTATTGTTTCTTTAAAAGTTAGTAAGTAAATCATCCTATAAATTTTAGTTCACTTGGCTCATTTAGTTCACTTACACAGTGAAAGGAACAACATGCTAGGAAGCAAGAGCCCTGCGTTCCCGCCCCACCTCAGGTATCGTACCTGCAGGCAGCCACTTAACCTCCCCGGAGCGCATGCTTTAACCACTGGTTGTATTACAGAGCTGGACGACGTGATCTTCAAGAATGCCTCGGATAAAATTCTATTATTCTTAACTGTCATTTGAAATAAACACTATTCTGTGTGTGACCTCATCAAAAAAATAAGGCAATTTTGAACCATTCAATTATTGCTAAAAGGTAATTAATTTATCTCCTAGAGAATTTAATTCACCATCAGTTTATTGCACTTATCAATATGATTTTATAAAACACCTGAAAGGCAACTTCGAAAATAACAGAATATGAGGTCTCTGGGAAATTAGATTATGTTATCTGCCCACCGAAGTGTCTTCATAAAATTCTTATATCATGACCCCTTTGGATTGCTTTTTGTTTTTTTTTTTTACCTTGGATGAGTTAAGACTTGACTCTTTATTAAATGAACGGTTATATCAAGAATCAAGCGTATTTAATTATTTTAAAAGTCATTTCTTTCTGGGAAGAGAGTAGGACTGCACAGGGGCCAGGGAATGGGGTGAACCTGCGAACACATACGTAAGAAGAACAGAGACATATTCTTCTCGATCTGTGCCAGGCACTGTTCTAGGCATTTACACACATTAACTCGTCTGATATTCCCAGCAATTCCATAAAGAAGGTACTACTCTTACTATATCCATTATACAGATGAGGTAACTGAGGCATAGAGATATTAAATAATCACACAGCTGCACTAAAATAAAACAATTAAGACATCACATCAAAAAGGCAATATAGAATGAGACCCAGTCTCTACAAAAAATAAAAAATTAGCCGGGCATGGTGGAGCGTGCCTGCAGTCTCAGCTGCTCAGGAGGATGGCTTCAGCCCAGGAGTTTGAGGCTGCAATGAGCTATGACAATGCCATTGCACTCTAGCCAGGGTGACAAAGCAAAACTCTGTCTCAAAAAAAAAAAAAAAAAAGGCAATATATTGCCAAATTAAACATCTTAGGTAATAACAAGTACTCCACCAGTTTCCCTAATTCCCCAGAAATTTTTCCATGTCTTCTCCCACCCTGTCCCATCCCACTCCAGCCCCATTTCAATTCCTAGATAATATGCACCCTAAGAGGCATTTCTCTTTTTATTGGGTCCTCTGTCCAAATATTCGGTGCCTTTCTGATCCTTTAAAACTGAGGATTGTTGACTTTCTCATTTTATGACTTTGTAGTGTTGACACTAGAGTTCTTTCCCTTGCTTCCTGCTTTTGACCTCCTGCTAAGAGGATACTCTTGAAATAAGAGTATCCTAGGCAATTGGGGTTAAAACCACTTTTGACTATCAGTAATTAACCTGCAGGGACTAGAGGATTTGCTTTTTCTGAAGCCTAACTTCCTGTACCTAAGAATTCTGCACAAGTCAGATACGTTTTATTTATGTAACAGACCCAACTAATAGGCCTCATACAGCACCTAACTCTGTGCCAGACAATGTTCCAAGCACTTTACAACTGTGAAGTCATTTAATCCTCACAGCAACCCGATGAGAAAAGTACTATTTCAGATGAGGAAACTGAGGCAGAAAGAGGTTAAAGTCATGTGCCCAACACAGGCGGACAATTACGGAGCTGGGATTTGAGCTCGGGTGAGCTGACTTCAGCGTCTCTGCTTTTACTGCACTATCCTAGCAGTAAACGTTAGTATATTAAACAGGCTTGTGGAAATATAAATATACTTTAGCAAAAATATTTGCTTGAACAACTAGCAATTGTTCAAAATGGCTGTTATTTCAAAATTGAAATTATCATTACTCACAAAATTGCTAATTAGGGTATAAATTATGCTTGGTGATTTCTATTCTTTGTATCTATAAATATAGAATATAAATGAGAACACAGGTTCTGAAGCCAAGACAGCCTGGGTACAATCTGGCTCTAGCATATACAAGTCGTGCAACTTAGAGCAAATGACTCTAAACTCCCCGTACCTTGGTTTTCTTGGCTGTAAAATGGGAACAGTGGTGCCTGCATCATACAGTTGAATGAAGATTAAATGAGTTAATATATGTAAAGTACTTGAAACAGTGTCTGTTGCACAGCAAATACTACAAAAGAATTGGGTATTATCATTGTTATTTTTTTTTTTTTTTTTTGAGACAGAGTCTCACTCTCTTGCCTGGGGCGAGTGCCATGGCATCAGCCTAGCTCACAGCAACCTCAAACTCCTGGGCTCAAGCGATCCAACTGCCTCAGCCTCCCGAGTAGCTGGGACTACAGGCATGCGCCACCATGCCCGGCTAATTTTTTCTATATATATTTTTAGCTGTCCAATTAATTTCTTTCTATTTTTGGTAGAGACGGGGTCTCGCTCTTGCTCAGGCTGGTCTCGAACTCCTGAGCTCAGAACGATCCGCCCGCCTCGGCCTCCCAGAG